>JAPTMW010000015.1:24002036-24012141 GCA_029822955.1 Ostorhinchus angustatus | reverse complement strand
TGCAGCACCTGGAGGGTTCAAATTCAAACTGTGTGAACTATTAGGGTCCAAATACACAAATAAATGAACCAAAGACTGATAAAAGTGGGTTTAGCAAAAATACAACCCTATAAATTTTATGGAAACATAGCCATTGTTAATGTATGTGTCCACTAGAGGGAGTCATGAGTCACTCTGTTAGTCTCATATGGTGCTGAAAACTAAAATGAGTAGGAATTTTCTATCAGACGAGGTCAATAAAAGGGGTGTTAATTCCTGTGGGTGAGAATGAAAAGTAAATGCAGTCAACAGTGTCACACTTCTCTACGAACGGGAGCGGAACAATATTTAAAGGACAGTATTTTTTGCACAAGCCTCCCAGACTGCCCTGTCAAGTGTGTCTACAGTCACAAAGAGAAAATAAATTGTGAAAATGCGCTTCCTTCAACACATGCATATCATTACACTGCTACTTTGAATCCAAATTAAGGGAATCATTACTGAATAGTGAAAGTTGGCATTTACATTTATTTCCATGTCGCAGTGCTCGCTAGAAATTTAAAAACACATTAATCAATTTGGTTAAGCATTTAGCTTTTTCTCCGAGTGTTTTCAAGAGGGTTTCACAATCATCCCCTTTGACCAGGGTACTCTTAGTTAGGTCAATATTACAGCTCTATTTTCATTTTCAAAAATGCTGGTGCCCTTCTAAGCTTTCACGGGAATTCAATGCTAAGAGAACAACCAGGCTATACTTCATTATCACTGAGTAACATGAGATTCAATATTTATGTGGGACTTGCACAGTGATCTAAATAATGTCTGGTATGACCTTGCATGGCTTGTGTGAAAAATACACTTTTATGCCTATTTATAGAACAAATCTCCAAATTTTTGCTGCTCAATTCAAAGCTTCTCTGAAGGCAGGTCAAGCTCAGACTGATGAAAACTGTAGCTAATAAAAATACCTAATAGCATCACTTTGTATCTGCATTCACTGTCATCTCATATTTGTGTTGGTGATTTAGTTTGAGTTTAATGAAACTGCAAAAATTGTATGACAAGTTTCCAGAACAGTAAGTGTTTTTACGGGCTGCTGAAAGTGTTTCATTATGCATTAATGAGTTATTGCGTGAACTGATTAATAGTGTGGATTATTCACAGTGATTCGCTAAAGATATGATTTTTTAACCATACGTTTAGAGGAATCAGTGCATTTCCTCTAATTGGATCTTGTTTCATATATTCACAAATGTATTTGTTTTCTACTGTCAAAACAAATATTCATATAACCCTTGAAGCAGCTTTTTAATATTTTTGCCCTAAAGGCATGTGTGCTGCGTTCAATGACACCCCTCAGTTAGAAAGAAAACTACACCCTTAATGTTGTTTATTTGTTGTGTTGACTGTTGTTTCCCCAACAACGTTTCTCAGCCAAGTGGAACCATCTCCCATAGCTTTTGGTGGAGGTGGAAGACAAGCTCTTAATCGGCTGTGTTATTGAATTATTGAATTAAAAGCTTAAGTACTCAGGGTGAGCATGTCAATTTTTCACAACTGAATGGTACAGTGCTCATTCCATTTTCATCTGAATAGATCATTTGTGTATGTAAAATGTAGAAGAATGGAGGTATTACACAGATCAGTTTCATTGTCTGTAATTCCCTTTCAGTGTGACTGTAATCATTCTGAGAGACAAGTCATATTCATCCAACACTGCATGCTAGTCCTTAATCTGCATTCAGCTCCTCTCAACAACATAGCACTTTTTTGTCAAGCAGCTGTACTGTAGCACAGTGTTAATTAAGAAAGGGTTTTGCTTCAAAGCAAATTTTGCATAATCATGCCAGAAGTGGAAGTTTAACCTGTTTTACATCCCAAAGTGATATAGTGTTAAAAAGATTTGAGGAGTAAGTATCTCAGCAAATGGTTCAGCCCTTTTCTACTTGACATTCTGCTCACCTGTCTTCATCCCCCGTGTTCTGAAACCCTGGGACTGATACAGATAAAATGATGTGATGTTTCTGTCTGTATTTCAATGGAATGAGTTGCTGTGACCCACGCAATCTCCCTCTCAAAGAGTATTTCAACTTATGCAGATGAGCTCATCAGAGCTGCCTGCTGAGATGAGACATCTAGGTCTGGAATTGTGTCAATACCAGCACCAAAACAAATGCAAATCAAAATCCAAATTAATGTGTTTTCCCTGAGGAGAAACTGAGTCGTACTTATAGTCAGCTCTCAGTAGATGACAGGATTCTGTTATCCAGAGCTCATGAAAAACAAGGCATTCTCAAACCGCTCACCGAGCTGGGGTACAAAAGTCAGTGTCTCCAGATGGGAAAACTAAACTAAACTAAGTGCAAAGAAACAGGAAGCTTTTCTGTGATTGTTTTACAGATTAAAAAATAGAAAACATTCCGACATATCCAGGATTCCGAAGTTTAGATATGCATTTGGGTAAACATACATCTGCGTTTCTGCTGAAGTGCAGTATATACAGTAGACTATGTCGAGTAGGTGTAGTGGATATAGTCTAAGGTTTCTAAACAGTATCACTCAGGTCACAGCAACATTTATGTCCCTGTCTTCGGCTGGAATGAATAAGCAGCGGCAGAAACATTCAGGAAGCAGGTTATGCTCGCAAAGAAATGAAGCAATGGATGAATTGCAGCAGTTTAGGCTGTTCTAATATGTCCGCCCTCTGTCACAGCCCCTACCCTTCGAGTGTTTGACTGAATAGTAAGAAGTGCAATGCATATAAACAGCAAATTTACACCTCTACTGCAATAAATCTAATGAGGAAGAGGGCAAATGATGAGCATGTTGTGCACTCAAGTGAAAATGCAATGAAATGTTGTATATTAAATCAGTGTCTTACAACCTTGAAATATTGATAGTTATGATGCTGCTTTTTATTTATTTTTTTACTAGTGTTTTTTTTTTTAATTATTATTATTACAAGTCCCTGTTTTGTATTTATTTATAACTATTTGTTGAATCTTTCGCTGCAGCAGTGACCCACTTTCCCCCAGGGATCATTAAAATTTCATTTTATCTAATCAAAGAATTCATTTCAAAAAGTCTGCTTGTAACTGGTAGTTGCATCTGAATGTTCTCATTTTAGTCAGACTGATGTCTCATCTTTTGTCAAACACATTTCCGATAATGATGAGTAGACATTAACTGACAGCTACTATGGCGACTTGGAATTTAAGAGAATTAGGAACAAAGCATTGGCAACACTTTCATTTTCCCATTATAATACATACTATCACAAAGTATTAAGTAGAGGAAGTCCACTCATCTTCTCTTGGGTGCACTAATACACAGTGCCTGTTTTTATTAGAGCTTTAAAATATAAATTGCTGTGTAAAGTGTTGCTTGTGACGTCCTTTAGAAGTTCCTCTAGCTTTTTTTCCCTCTAGATTTTTATGTAACATGTGCTGGTATACAGTATATAGCTAAAGGTGGCACGTTTGCAGAGTTTTTTGTCATTAACATGTAATAAGCACCTTGTAGACAGAAATGCACTTCTTTCACACAACAAATACGACAGCTTCAGAAGTTGTCACTAGTAAAAAAAAAAAAAAATTACCTTCCATGCACACAGTGTATACAAATTTAATAAAATACACAACAAGTACAGTAGCCCACATTCACGTGTAAGCTCAGCTTATTTTCACATAAACTGCAGAGGACAACAATAAAATTACAAATACATTCTTAAAAAACTGTTTATAGGAACCTCAAATGGTTTTATGAAAAGGGACATTCCCTGTTGCACCACCGTTAACAGTTCATAAGACACTTCACTTTTGTATTTAACGTCACTGATATGTATTTCAATTGCCTGTGATATTGAAAGAGATGTTCCTTATACACTAAATGGAGACAAAAAGCTTCACCGTACAAAAGCAGACAGGACTCAATAGTTTAACAGTAGCAATTTGTTCAACAGCCTCACAAAATTGGAGCTTGAAATGTGTAAAATACAGACATCTAAATTGACAGGTACAGTACACCATGAAAACACTTGAAGTCAGGTAAGCACTGATTTTCCCCCAGAACCTTCACAGCAGTCAAGGACACATATTTCACCTAAACACAACAAGTCACAAACTCAAAAAAACATACAAAGCAGATGGTTTTTGGTTATACAATGCGTGTCTGGACTCCTCTGTGGGACAAAATAAATCGCCTCTTGGTCATTAATCTGTGATATCATCATCACACCCCTGGCAGGTGAGAAAGAGTGGGATCATCTGACCTGTCAGTTGCCAGAGTCCCGTGGGTCGAGAGCACACTCTGACCCCCCACACTCCTGGCTGATGACAGAGCTGTGAATGAGACTGCTTGACAGGGACTTAGGCCTGAGCTCGCAGGTCAGGTAGGAGGGCTCCTCCAATACGGTGTGCAGTGGGGAACACTGGCCATCTGGAGGGCCATAGGCACTGCTGTCTGAACCCCCCTCCCTCTCCTCTTTGGACTCTTGGTTGGCCAAGTCCAGGGGCATACTACTCTTGGTGGGACTACTAGACACAGATGGACTCTCCTGTAGCGGTGGGCTTAGTGCACGCTGGGATTTTAAGTAAGGTTTGACATTGGCCACTAGGATTGTACTGTCCCGCTGTTCCTTTCCAAACGTGCTGAGGGTTTTTCTGCTGCTGCAGCTGATGGTGCCATAAATCTCTGTCTCTACCATGGCATCCATTCCCACAGGGATGAAAAGGTTGGTGCGATTATCGGCGCTGTCTGCTTGGCTTCCTACCCGTAACTTTGGCATCCAGCATCTGTCAGAATGTCCCAGTGCACGACATTCATCGGTGCAGTGGACTGATTTGTCTTGCTCTGCAAAAACAGTTAAACATTTGTTATTGGACCCTGCTGGAGAAAGAATAAACAACACAGGGAAAAAAAAAATGTAAATGACATATTGAGGGATGTGCAACTACAATCATCCACCCTACACAAACACCAATTCCAGCGCTTGCCTTAAAATTCAACTACTAACTATGGTATCGTTCTTTGATAGAAGTTATTTATTATGCATCCCAGAATTCTTCAGAATAAAATATGAACCAACAGTCTTTTCAACAACAGTGTATAAATTTAGCAATGTTGTTGTGGTTACTAAAGAGCAGGCTTTTGCATTTCAGATACAACTTGCAGTATAACCTTAAAATTACCATGCACAACAATGTCATGAAAAAAACAAAAACAAAAAAATCAATTTTTGCTTTTATGCCATTGGTGGTCAATGTATCACAACAGTAATTTAACCTATTCATGAAACCTTTGTCTTCTGCTTTTCTAAACAACCTGTGTAGGTGTTTCCTGCAAAATATCATCTGGTGCAGAGGAAGCGGAGAGAGTGTTTTACATTTACAGCAGCAGCAGCAGCAGCAGCAGCAGGTTGTGTGGAATAAACAGAAAAACAACTGCATGAACGGAGATGCTCATTTCTGATTAAAGTATTTTAGTTAGAATGGTGCTACTCCCAATAATTTAAAATTTTTAATCATCTTTTCGGTAATTAAGAGATGGGATAAAATGTTCATTATCAAAATTTGGCTAAAATCAGATCAAAATGTAAAATGAAACAAACAAGTGGCATAAAATGAAATAAGATTAACCATGCAAACACTGAAGAATTTAACCTTTTTTTTTTTCATTTTAAATATCTTCGCCCGACTGTACAACATCTTTCTATGTCGTCATTTCCCTTATTGAATGTGTACAGTCACTTTGTGTCCTTGCTACCCTATTTACTTTAATGTGGTGTACTTTTTTCTTGCAGGAACATCTTTTGTAAGTGCAGAACAGATTGTACACAAATACCCTCTGTGACGTCACCCATTAGCTCATGTACAGCCGGTTTGGACCTTGGAGATGCATAACATGGCTGTTGTCATGGAGAGTTTGTGTAACAAGTGTCCATATTTAGATAAGAGAGTTTCGTTGGAGAACTTACTGTACATACATAAAAAAAATAAAAAAAAAACCAAAAAAAAACATCGCCACATTGACTAGCAGTGTAATCAAATGAATTTCATGTACTTAATAAATGTGAATACATACGCTTGCACTTAACAACCTGAATGTTAAAGCCAGGAAATGTATAAAAACACTAATTACAGCTACCTGAGTTAATTAGCAAACTACCTGTCAGACCATATTATTCAATACAAATTAATGCTAACATCAGCTAATGCAGTTAAGTTACACCAGATGTTGTAATTAAGTATGGGTAAACTTCCTGACAGAATCCTCGGACAGTCTCGTTAGTGTAATTCCTAAATCAGAACGACTACATAACTGCCTGTCAGGGAGAAAAATGCATTTCACTCAATAAACAAAAGCACTGAGTACACCTGAGATATCGCTAGCTGTCAATCAAAGCCCGAATGGCAGCCACCTGTCAATCACAGCAGCCACTCCCTTAATTATTCATAACTTAAGGGCTTCATCTAACCTAAAGGGGATACTTATATACAAATTAACTCTCTGTACAGTTGTCACGGAGGGAGGAGTTAACTACCGAGACCTCAACTGATTTTGTACCAGGCTGTAAACATGTTTATTTCTGCTGTAAAGTTGGTGATTTTAACATGGGCGGTTTATGGGAAATGATTTGCTTTTGAAGCCAGTTCCACATTTGATGCAGTTTTAGACACTAGCAGGGCCAGCTGGTGTTGAAACATGAAATTCAGTTATATTGGTTAAAGGTTATGCTAGGTATGAAAGTAATATCAGTGCATATATTCAGCACTTCATAAAAATAACACACAGACACGGTATGAAATAAATATCCAGCCTGTCCTCTGACACCATATAGGCTGAGGATTGCACGGTGATTTCTCAAGCTGCGTTAGTTGATGCTGCACACTAAAGGACTGTCTGACATGCGCATTTGACTGTGTATTACTGTCAAGTAAGACTTCATCTTTACGGTGTAAGTCAGTCTTTAACGTTTCACATCATATTGAATACAAAAAAAACTAAATAAATAAGGATACCGAGAGCGACATGTAGAATGAACCAATTTTCATGGTGTTAAGAAGTAGAAGTTGTCATTTTTCCAAAGTCATTACACTAAGCAATCAAAACAAATCTGACAATGTTAGACTGAGGTGTTTTATATGTACGAGCATCAAGCAAAATGTCAAAAATGTCTTTGCAAATTGGTAGTAAATGATAGTTTCCCTGCATCTGTCATACATGAAAACAAAACAGCAATTTATCAAAATGTAATCTTTCTATTTTTCTTTGGAGTGATTCGGTGTTAATAAATGTGGTTTCATCGCTGTCTTTGCCATGAGCTTGTAATGACATTTTTTTCCACTAGATAGGGCAACGAATAAAAATAATGGATTTGCTAATTTATTTAGGTTTTGCACATCTGTTGTACTCTGTCAAATACGTCCAACTATAGCATTTAAATGTGACTGTAATCCATGCAAAGACAAATATGAAGTGAACAACACATATGCCAACACACACATCACATCTGCAACAAACCCCCACCCCCACCCCCACCCCCACTCCTTATGCACATCTTATCTGACAAAAGCCAAATGTTCCTAGTAAAATATTAGCACATAAATATGCAAAGTTCTTAAATTTAGACACACAGAACATATTAACACCTCACGTTCCTTCTCGTCATCGTATTTCCTTCTCAAACCAACAACATTAAACCTGTTATTTATGGAAAGAGCGACAATATATCCAATTACAACATGACTTGATACTACACTAATCTTCTCTCATAGCTTTGGTCTATAAATAAGGCTGCTCTGTCTTGCTCATGTCATTCTGTGGTATCAAAGACAATGAGCAGGGGACTAACCGTGAATGAAGTTTGATCTCATTTTGAAACATAACCCTGATGAGGATGAGAATATCAGCCTGGAACTGGGGGAAACTCCACATGACAAGCCTTTTTCCTGGAAGAGCTAGGAAGGCCCGAGTGTTCAAAGGCAACTGCACCTTTATCTCATACTTCTTTGCTGGGGGATGCACCAACCCAAGAACCCAAGGAGGGAGTAAAAAAAGAAAAGAAAAAAAAAAAAAAGAAAACAAACAGGTTCTCCCTGCCACAAACCCCATGAGACGTAAAGCAGCACAATATGCAACCAATCCAATGCAAGTTAATTTGCAAAGTAGAGGCCTTTACTATCACTATTCTGCTGCTCCTTTCTATAAACACCCTACCCACACACATACACCCACAGGGCAACATGGCGCTCTTAATTATTTTCTGAGTGAATTGAAAACTTCAGCGCTAAAAATGTTTCATATCTTCAACAAATCATGAAGAAGTGAACAGAAACACAACAGATGGCAATCCTAACCTGTTCCAAACTTAATTTTTTAACAATATTTTGTTCTTAAATATGAAACTTTATAATTATTACAATAATGATTGTTGAATGAAATGAACGGGAGACATTTTAAATATATGAATACAGTCATCGCAAATGCATAAGAAAATGCTACAGATTTCCTGGAGCACTGTTTGTTCAGTTTTATGGTTTAAATTAATGTCACAAATGCATTTGTTGAAGGTTTGCTAACAATCAGACTATTGTTGCAGATATTTCAATAAGTCTAGTGGTGGTAGCAAAGCCTGTTTTTCTTATAACTGATTGGTTACTCATCTCAGCAGAGCTCTCTTTTATTATTATTATTATTATTATTATCATTATTATTATTATAATTATTTCTAAATTTGTCAAGTACAAGCAGTATTAGAACAGAGCATTCTGGCTCTTAAGTTAGTCCACAGTTGTAATTTACACAACACTACAAGTGTAATGGCCAAGCTGAGCACTGTGATTTTTTTTCACATCATGTTACATATTATGTGAACTTACACTCTTACATTCTCAGAATAAACCATTCCAGGGTGTTATCTTTGTCAGGACTAACATCAAGAGAAACGCATTTGAGTTCAAAATGCATTTTACATCAAAAGGGAGAACTAAATGATGGCTTTGATTTGGTAAAACCGTAATACAGATCCTGCATATTATAAATGCTATGCTTTGAAGCATCTACACCCAAGATTACCGCTCTGTCCCCCCATGCGTTTGTGCTTTTCTGTCTTTCCTCTAACACCATAGAGAAAAAGTACGTCTTAGGCACAGATACACCGGCCAGAACAATGAGCATAAGCAAAGAGATGCAGGGAGGTGCTGAATTCATTTCCATGGTACCTATCACCATTGCAGAGGAACTAGCAGATGATGCTGATGCAAAGAGATGTATGAGCTTAGAAGGTTCTGCAAAAACAGAGCATGTTATTTTTATCACTGTGCTATTGTGTGCCACCATGTAACCAGTGTAATTTAAACATTGTGTCTGCATGTTTATATAAAATGTATTCCTGCTGCTTAGAAGAATACAAAGGTTGTTTTTTTCCATTTATTTTAAATACCCGTGCACAGCTTTTTGAACTCACATTGTAATGTTTGTGTAACACAGAGATAATACAAGCTATTTCCAACATGTAGACTTTTAAGTTCACGTGTATTCATATTCCATATTGTTAGCCTCGTACCATGATTGCCTAAGTCGTACACTATATGTACAAGTACTGGGGCACGTTGAATTCAGGTGTTTCTTTTCTAACAGGGGTCTGGGCTACAAAACAGTAATGACAAATGTCACAACATAGTTTTATATTGTGATAAATATCATTTTATTGCATTGTTAGTTTGGTTTAAATTATTATTTTTGCTTCCAAAATGCCTCTGAGACTTAATTTCTCTCAACATTGATTTTTTTTTTTTACTATTATCCATGTCTATGATTTTAAGTGCTCTACCTCTAAATTTCTACAATATTTTTCATGCTTTGACTGTAAATAATAGTTTTCTCCCACAACTAACTATCTACTTTCTTGACATCTTGCTTGGGAAGAAAAATCTCCCATTAAAATGTAAGGAAATATTGATATTTACAAACTACACAGTAAATTTACGAGTGTTAATTATGCAGTGTAAAAATGCGTTAACTCTATTGGAGTAATTACAACAACAGACTGAGTAAGATGCTTCTCAGTGTCAGTGACAAATCGTGTTGTTGAATGCTGTGGTGTTAAACCTACTCCGGAGAGCCC
>JAPTMW010000015.1:23982818-23997096 GCA_029822955.1 Ostorhinchus angustatus | reverse complement strand
ACACACGCTAAAACACAGTGTCTCCATATGCTTAAGATCTTAATCATCAGCACCATCATCTGTTCTGTCCTTTCAGTACAGGTGGTCGTCATTTCCCTCGGTGATCTCATAGGTCAAATGACCACTTTCTCCGTGGTCATGATCTACAGCTTTTACTGTAGCCACAATGTACCCGATGCCTACATTTCTAGGCACAGGGATTTCAGCTGTATCATTTAGCAGAAGGGGTAAAATAATAACTGGGAGATTGTCATTAACATCAAGTATGTTGACCCTGACTGTAGAAGTGCTCTCCATGTGAGGAGAACCTCCATCTTTAGCTTGAACTTTGAACTCAAAGGACTTTGTTTGTTCATAGTTAAAGGACCGTGAGGCATATATGGCTCCATTGGTGGGATTAACAGACACATAAGTATACACTGAAACATCTCCTATATGTGACGGCAGAATGGAGTATGACACAGTTCCATTTCGACCTACATCTGGGTCGTGGGCCAGAACGGAGCCCAGATACTCCCCTGGGATGTTGTTCTCAGGCACCTGTAGCACGTACACTGGTTTTGTAAAGCGTGGTGCATTGTCATTTTCATCCAGGATTTTCACAGTAAAAGACTTAGTGTAGTTCAAAGAGGGGATCCCATTGTCTCGGGCCACAATAGTCACATTGTACTCATCTTTCATTTCTCTGTCCAAAGGTCTGTCTGTGAGCAACGTGTAAAAATTATCATTGTTTTCTTGCAGTCTGAAAGGTACATTCCCCAGCACCCGGCACTGAAGTTGACCGTTTCGACCTGAATCTTTATCTGTCACTCTGACCAACGCGATGACAGATTCTGGGGGTGCTGCCTCGCTGATGGCTCCCTGCCGGACAGAAACAAAACTTATTATTGGCGAGTTGTCATTTTTGTCAAGTACTTTGACAGTAATTTTACAGTGTCCTGGTATTGGGTTGGGCCCCAGATCCTTAGCCTGCACATCAAACTCTATGATTGGATTCTCTTCATAGTCAATTTCTCCCTGGACCTTGATGACGCCAGTATTGGGGTCAATGGAGAACAAATCTTGTATTCTCTCAGATGCATATCCAGTAAAGGAATAGACAACCTGCCCGTTGCTTCCTTCATCTTGGTCTGTGGCGTTCAAATCAATTAATACTTTTCCAGGAGGGGAATTTTCTGGTATCTCTATCACATAAGAAGATTTCTCAAAAATGGGACTATTGTCATTTGAATCAGTCACTCTGACATTAATTTGCATGGAGCCCGATCTTGGATACTCCCCACCATCAATTGCAGTGAGGAGAAGGGTGTGATGACTCTGATCCTCCCTATCCAGAGGTCTCTGAACCACCAGCTCTGGATATATAGTCCCATCACCCCTCACTTTTAAATCCAAAGAAAAGGTATTGTAATCATCTCTTGTGACCTGATAGGTCTTTATCCCATTTTCTCCGGTATCTGAGTCATGAGCAATAGTCAGTGGGAAACGTGTTCCAGCAGCTGCGTTCTCTGAAATATCAATATTAACGTGATCTGAAGGGAAAGTAGGCGAGTTGTCATTTATGTCTTGTATATCAATCTTGATCATGCATATTTCCTTATCATTGGCAAACACTTCCATTGAAAGCTGGCACTTTGGGTTGCGCCTGCATAACGTTTCCCTGTCAATCCTTTGTTTGGTGAAGATTAGTCCACTCTCCGGGTCAACATCCACCAGATGTGGTGCAGAATTCTCCAGTACTCTGAAGTTAGATTTTTTCCCTCTCTCCACGGTCCCATATCCGGCATCTTTTGCTATATTACCTATGACTGTTCCAGGTCCTTGCTCCTCCGGGACAGAATAATTGAGGTTTTTCAATGTCAGGGCTTTAACCCACAACAGAAAGAAAATGGGTACAGAGAGACGCATCCCTTCAACTGGATATGCGGTAGTGGCAGACAGAGAAAAAAAAAAATCCTCGTTGACTTTCAACCTGTTGATTACGGCAAACCTAGAGGACTAAACCCGTAGCAGGCATGTGGTTGTCGCCGATCTCACACTAATTAAGTATTAAATCGATCCGTGCATCCGTATCTGGCTTAAATCGATGTTTTAACCTATTTTACATGCCGATCGGCTATGATGAACTCTTTCTGTAAACAAAGATGACCGCCCGACGACACCTAATGCATGAATTAAAGATCAAATTCAACATAGTGTACCAGAAATGCTTTGTTTTTCCTTACGGGGAGAGAGACTTAATGAATAATCGATGACTATAAAGTATTAATATTCCCCACTGCATCCAAGGTTAAAGCGTTTGGATCTCTGGTGAAGGTTAGACCGCAGCTTACAAAAGCGCATTGCCCTCATGCGACATCTACACCTAGGCTACAGCAAATACTGGCATGCCCCTTCAAAATGCAGCATTCCCCGATGTTACCATTCACAATGCATTTACTTTTTTTCCCCCCTGTGCGGCACACTGTTGCATATGGGCTCTGCTCCTCCTGTAGCATTTACCGCCTTCCCATGCCACAAAGTAGAATAAAGCACGATACACAGCTATTGCGCCCGTGCAACCTTTTGTGTTCCCGTCATTCAAGAGCGTCTATTGCACGGCTGCGACTTTTGCCCGATGATTGTCCTATAATCAGTCCAGTAATCCCATAATCCAGTCCAATTGGACCCAGTGCTCTTGCATCCTTCATTCGGACAATGCACACCGGTAGTGTCCCCGTGAAAGCTTGCAGGAAAAAAAAAAAAAGAAGAAGAAGAAGGCGAAAAAAAAAGGCTGCTGGAAGATTTCAGATAATCAAAATTAATCGCTTTTCCTGCGCTCAGTTCCCCGCGTCAACTGTTGAAACCTGCTCCCTTCGCAGTGAGATCTGACTGGAATCCTCTCGACGCCTTTATAACACACTCCAGTGTATTTCTTGGTGCATTTAACATAGTTTCTGATCGTCTTCCAGCAAATGAGTGAACAGTGACAGATCTTGCCTTGGGGGGGTTTCTCCAATAGGTCTGGCAAGATCGCATGAAGAAGGGCTGTTCTAGTGCTACGTGATTCATTTACTGATGTGCGCGCAACAGAGCAGCAGCATCAGAGGAAAAAACGTGCTGGTGGATGTTGCTCCTAATACATGTGGATGTGAAGTAGGGATTATGAATAGATCGATGAAACGTGTTTGGCTGGGATGTAGTAGAAGCAGTAAGGACTTGACAAGTGGTCATTTCAGGGGAGAACTGGATTAAATCGGCGATAAGGAATGTAAAATTAAAGCTGACGCTTTTAAAGAGTAATAGTGCTCTTCAAAGAGTGCTACAGTATGTTCTCACTTTTCAGTATCAGTAACAGAGAAGT
This sequence comes from Ostorhinchus angustatus, assembly GCA_029822955.1. Lineage (NCBI taxonomy): Eukaryota > Metazoa > Chordata > Actinopteri > Kurtiformes > Apogonidae > Ostorhinchus > Ostorhinchus angustatus. The sequence goes on along the minus strand of JAPTMW010000015.1, from coordinate 23,993,753 downwards.
GCTTTAGATATTCATAACTAAAGATTCTTATCAATATTTGAAAACAATACCAGATGTCTCCTGTATTGCACCTTGTTATGATTAGCTTTTTCAGAAATCTATCCACCAGATAAAATAAAGACAGACTGTGAGTATTTCCAGGATAATCTCTCTAAAGGACGTATGAGAGTTGCGTTTGCTTATGAAAATAACAAGGCTTATTTCCCAGCTCAAATATCACAGCTGTTGGTATAACCTGCCTTCTGCAGCTATCACACTTGCCTTCAATAGCCTATCCACATCAATCTCATATCTCATATTGGAAAGATGGACTGACATTTAGTTCACTCAGCATTTCAACAATATGACATTTGCATTTTTATTCTCACTTGACCACATCTATGTGACGCAGGAGCTCCTTGGTGATGCGGGTTCTTTTGAGTGTAATTCGGAGAGGAAGATGTGTCAACACTAGGGCAAGATCAGTGTGGCCCGCCGCTTCATTTAATTCCATGTTACCCCGGATCTAAATCAACCTTGAGTTGTCCCTCAGTTCATTTCCATTGTCTCAAACATGGCTGTTTCCCTCCTCTGGGGAGCATCAACTTTGCCTGGGCAGGGTGCAGCCTGCATAAATTGGCCATTTCTGCAGGTAAGAGATAAGGACAACAAAGGGAAACTAATTATCATTCAGTCTATGTTAAAACCTCAGGAAAGAACTGCTATTGACAATTGTGTCTGCATTGTCACAGTCATACCATTTAATATGATCTGAACTCTGAGAGGGTGGTTCATATCCATAATAAATAGGCCATAGAGTAATATGTGGCTTCGGTTGTGTTGTTTCTGTAGAGGCTGGCAACTTTGCCATGGATAACTTTCTGTAATTAGACCACAACACCTGGATTGAACTGCAGACTCTGCTCTGTTGGCAGTAAAAACACACGGATGCATCAGTTGTTTCATGACGAATTGATTTTTACTTGAAAGCACAATATTCTCTGGGTGTAAAATCATACCTGTTGTAATTCCACAGAGGTTGAAATGACAAACAGTAGCTAGGCTCATTTTAGCATAAGCCCAATATCTTGGCATCTCTTTCATGTGATTCACTTACTACTCCGAACAAGCATGATTAGAAGAGAGATTAAGTTGTTTATTATTCTGTTTTTGCTCCCATTGCTACTTCCACCACACCTCAAGTGACTCACTAGAATACTGATCGAGAGGAACAGTGAGGATGATCAACAAAAATAACAAAAGCTGTAAAAATGTCACTTGTGCACATCAGAAGTATATATAGTATAGTGAGCCATTTAGTCAGATAAGGAGGATTAATCTAATTAATGCCCAAAACTAACATATTTCAACAAGTCCTTTGTGATTACTGTCATTTTTCAGTCATTCATTTGTTGCGTCTACTACCAGAAAAAAGGATCCAAGTAAATATTAAGCAGACATTTAATTGTTTGCATAGTTCATAAACAGTGGCTTAGGTATTACTTGCAAAATCCGCAGAATGTCAGCGTTGGTATTGCTTAACACCGCATTGATAACCAGACCTTGGCTTTCCATTAGCGGTCATACTCAAGTACTTTGTAGTTTGACACGTGTAATGTGGGTCTTCCGCAATGACCTTCACAGACAAAGCTGTTGGCCTGACTGTGAATGCAATAGAAGAAATTTTACACAATTCACAAGCCTTGTTATCATGATACATGTGGAATAAATTATTTTGTTACAGACCAGCTGTGGATTTGCATGTAAATGCAAATCCTCAAGGGCCACCGTGCCAATTCTCCTACATTTCTATTCTGATTCAAAACACAGCAGTAACGTCTTGCTCTCCGGAGTGCATGGGTTAAAGAGTTGATGTTTTTGCATTAGATTGTTGGAGAAACTCTCTGGGGCTCTGAACACTAACACAACCCTCTGCCAAATTCTTAAAACTAAAAATCTGACTTGAAAGCATTTTGGATTCTTTATAGCATCCAGTGGAGATTCAGTTGGTGGTCGGTAAGATGGGTTTAATAAATTCTGAACCTAATCTGCATTTGGGAGGGGAAGGAGCTAATAATGTGACTGTCTTTGGAGAATGTGCCTTTTAAAAGGTTTATGCAAATATGCACCTAAAAACTCTCAAATTACCTGCTCATCAATCAGTCTGGAAAACAAGCGTGTAATACACTGCTCTGATCCAAACACAAAACACATTAGGATTGTAAAACTAACAGGTACTTTCTGGAACAGAATTCACATTCTAGCCACATCAAACGTTTGCGACTGGAATCATGAATATAATTATGAGAAGCAAGAAAACAAACACCATACCCAGGGATGTGTTAGGAGACAATCTCTTGAGTTTCTGTATTGACAATAAATAAAAAATGGACTCAGAATATTCCACAACGTGACGCTCATAGTTTATGTGTACAGTAGGGCACTTCTGATAACTGCATTTAAATGGGCCAAAACTTAGCAGGACTAATATTTTCACAGCACCAGAGCAAAAAATAAGCCTACACTCTGTCTTAGTGGCTGATTACAACCTGAGTTATTAAATAGACCTTTAAATTGACCCAGTTAACACAATGCTAAAGCACAATCAATTACTGTAAAGTATTCATGTCTGCTTCTCGGTAAGTTGTAAATGAGAAGGTGGCGCAATATTTTAATGGTGACAAAACACAAATGCATTAAAAATATTTCAGCAAATCTATACTATTTGCGATTAAATAGGTTTTAGGATTAAGGATTCTTGAATTTGTATTAGACATTAGTCATGTAATTATAAATGGCCTTTGCTGGGAAGAGTACAGTATTGCAACAGTAAGGTAGAATCACCCTCCTGGAAATGCATTGATTATTCATCTCAGTAATGTCTTTTCTCGTTAGACTTTGGTACTCTACTACATGCTGCAGAGCCTCAAAGATCCAGGGCCATTTTGTTGCTCAAACTTCAGAAAAAAACTTACAGCACATGTTCGCAGTTTCTCATAGTCTTTGTCTTTGATGATCATGACATATTTTCTTAGTCTTAAACTCTGAGTCAGTATATGGATCAAATGGGCTTTCAGTTCTTTTGAGGTTCTTTTTTTCCAAGAATATTTTACCATCAAACCCTTTAAATCACATGGTATATGAGTTAAAAGCTTATGAATTAAATTGTTTTGTTTGATTGAGCTCAGTTCTGTGCTGTTTACTCTTTTTTTCCCTAATCCCATAGCTCATTCATTGCAGTTCAGGACATACATCAATGATTAAATCTATATATGTTCCTAATTCCCTGATTCATTCTGACTGTCTTTACATCTATTTAGTTGTTGTGAAGTAAAATCAGCACTGTAAATAAGGTTTAAGAGCTCAAAAGCTACATCACAGCTGCTTCTGACGTTTATCTAGCGCATAATAACATTAACCTGTGAGGGGACAGATCCAATACTGAATCATACTGGTGATTATCGGCACTTGAGTTCGAGGAATAAGGTTGTCTGGGTGTCCTCCGGCAGATATCAGCAAAACCCGGTGCTTTTAGGTATTTTTATATTTAATTTTGTCATTTTGTTGTACTATGTCTTCTCATTTATTTTGATTTTTGCTTTTCAATGACTTCACGAAAGGTGTGTTTTGGTAAACAACTTTGGTATCATTCACCAATAGATGTGAATCTCAAATTTAGGTTGATTAAAAAATGGTTTACATGTTGCTTGTGCTCTTTACTCTGAGGAAAACACAGTAGTGTCAAAGCATTAGTTTACTGTCAGTGCAATCTCTAACTATGTATAAATATTATAGAGTATATGACACTCAAAAGATGACAGCGAAAATTATGTTATGTTATGTTATGTTATCTTATCTCATCTCATCTCATCTCATCTCATCTTGTTTTTATCTTATCTTAAATTATCTTATCTTGTTTGCACCAACAAAAGGCATTGAAATGATCAGTCTGCTCCAGTTTTTATGCTTGTGTTAGAAGAGGCTGTGCTAAATATTTCTTATGTCCATGGAGATTATATGATCGCTTCTGTCTGAAGAAAAGAAAAAAAAAAAAAACAGCATAAATTCATTAATTAACCAGTAGCACAAACTGACAAATTATACCTAAGACCATTGTTACCATGGTAACTGTCAGTTAAACCAGACATAATATAACTAAAGGGAAAGATTTCTAATTTAGCCATTTCACCAGTGATGAAAACTGATAAAATGCTGTGAAGCAGCTCAAACTTGGGTCACATGCATTATTAAGTCACTCAAGTTTTCCTAATGTTAGTGGCATGTAGTGTGGCAGATTTCTTTGCCATGACAGGCATTGATTAGAGATTCTCTTAGTGACTTTGACCATTTTTTAACTTAGAAAAAAAAAGAGATTTCCTGCCTGTCACAACACCTCAAACTGTCACTTTTCTCAAAACAATAATTTTCGTCATTTTAGATCTTATCATGGGGATCATAATTTGTGAGTTGATGGAAAAGACGTTAAAGACTGACACAGAGGCCGTCCAGTTGTTACAAAATCAACTATTTTCACAGAGACGGAGTTTATTTACAGTGTTTCGACATTTCTCTCATAGGATTTCACTGAAGCACAACAGCCTCTGGTCCCCTTTTAAAGACCCCAAGGCTTTAACGTGTTTACACCTCAAATTTAGAATCATCTTCCTTTTATAGTTAGACAATCTTTAGTTAAACTGGGCTTTGCTGATGTCTGTGCTCTCTGAGTGCAGTTCTAGGTGGTAGATAAAAAAAAAAAAAAAACCTTAAAGACTTCTGCTGGCACATACTGACTTATAGAGATAAACGGGACTGGATTATATCAACAAAAAAATAGAACATCAATGAAATATTATAAACCACACAGTCTTATAGTGATGACATGTGGCTCAGGCGAAAGTAAAAAAAAAAAAAATATTTCTATAGAATTGGCGTTTCAACTGAAACAGAAAATTGTATGTGATGATGAAGACCTTGTGGTGTGACTGAAAGCGCAGGGAAAAGCTGTTAAATTATGTTGGGAAACTATTTCGGTGAAGTTTTTTTCAGTGAAGCAGCAAGATCCCTAGCAGCTTCTGGCAAGTATACCACTTTAAAGTGAGCAACAAGTCATGGGCCTCTTCAATTTTTGGCACCATGCTCGGGTATGTGATGAGTCATCATGCTTCAACATTGTGTAAAATTTAAGAATTATGTTTTTTTCAATGGAATTACACAAGTCTAGATAAAACCTTCACAGCTATGAACGTTTTTCCAAGCCCCGTCTGAGTTTGATTTGTGCCACAAAATATCCATATATTATCAAGATAAATATAACATGTGTGTCACTTTATTTTTGGGCTTCTGTCTAAATTTCACTGAGCTGAATCTAGTGCACAGTCTCATGAAGGTTGTGCCAGATGCCTCGTCTCACTCTTAGCTCAAGTGTCCCACATACAGTGTGAGAGAATTGCTGGTTACATTGCTCTTAGGACTGGCAGAGAAGCAGCAGGTTAGAAAAAAACACCTCCCAGGAGAAATGATTCAAGGTATTGGAGAGCCAGAGAGGCGAATAAAGTGAATGCAATTTCAAAGGGGAAATAATGGAGGTCATGGCGTTTGATGTTCCTATGCTGGCCACGAAAATAACTTCGCTGATGATGGAATCAATCACACCTTCATGGCACTGAATATTAATAAAGACGTGTTTGGTTGTTTTTTGCATTTTTAATAACAGTGTTAACATCAAACCTAGCCATCCGTTGAAGCAGACAGTATGAAGTGCAGTTATCTGCAGTTGTGCCAGATGATATCGGCTGACTGAAGCAATAATATTTAAAATGTGATGGCTGTTTTCTTTCTGTTCATCTCTTGTGTTTTTGTTGTGATGAGTGAACACAAGGTCAAAATGGAGTTTATCCTCTGATATCACCTGCCAGTCCAGACAAGAGAAATGCTCACTCAAGGTGACATTACTTTGGTGTCTGTACTCAGCATGCCACTACATCTTTCATTTCCTGTGAGCTAAAATTTACAACTTATCCTTTGACAGGAGGAGTAAACATCTCTAATATGACCCAGTCTGTGATCCTCTCTGGGTAAACAAAAGAAAAACTACCTCAGCCTCTATGATCCTTGACAATCCCAAAGAAAACAATAAACAAAACACTTCTTGTTTTTATATATTTTAAATTTCAGATCCAAGTAAACAGCCCTTGAAAACAACCATTAAAATTTCAGGGTGTGAAACAACATTCCGAATGTACGTTCATGCCGTAAAGCTGTAAAATTTCTCATGCAGACAAGAGCTGCATTTCTGAATAATGTCTGGGATTATTGGAAGGTGAGCGCCATAGAACAAACAGTGCTTAGATAATTAGATGGAAAACGGGATAATAGATAGTTACAATAGCAGTGTGATTTAGGAGAGCTCATGACATTTCCTTATTCTTTCTGCAGTGGCACTTTATCTTGAGCTGAGAAGTTATTTAGTATGCAATGGATCAATCACCATCCTCAAAAAGTCATTTAAATTAACTTCTTGGGCAGATATCTATCCGGCAAAGTGGCCAACAGAGGCATGGGACTATCAGAAAATTAAAAAGGACATAACATTTTCTGTGTGAAATTGAAATGGAACAAAAATGAGCAAAGCATTGGCTATGCAAACATCCCAAGATGTTCCCTAACAGATTGGTTTTTCTTTGTTTCAGTCATTCAAATAATGAGGAGCAGACTTTTCACACATGTGAGGCTCTTCATTCTCACTCACACAATACGTTTGGACTTTTCCTTGTCAACCTGACCGGCGGTCTTGTGACTGTGTCCTACAGGCCAGCGACGTAGTAGTTGTCAACGGTACGACAGCTAAACTCATTTTTCAGTGAAACACAGTCCGGCTCATTAATACTTAATAAGAGCTGAGGGTAAAACCTCTGCACTGAGCCTGTTTCAGTCTCTCCTTTTAAATTACGGAGAGTCCAAAGTGAATGTTTGATTCCCACTAAATAAAAATAAGCCAATGGCCATGCAGTGCATGTCTAATTGCAGATGAAGCATCAAATTAAAATGCCAGGGAGTGCTTGAAGAGGCAGTGGCTCCAGAGTCCTAGTGGTGTTTAAATTTATGTAAGATATTATGCCATTTTCAAGGAAGGTGTAATTTGTGCAGCAGTATTACCACAGCTACACCATGTTATTAGTTTCGACAATTCTCAGTCATGTTAATGATGGGAAGGAAGGAAGACAGCATGCCACCTAGTGGGATGTGAATAACCCATATATCTCACCACCAATTAGTATTAGGCTGTACTGTAAAGTGACAGGAAACTAATTCATAAATACTGTAGCAACATGAAAGAGGAGGGAAGCCATCCACAGAAGAAAAATAAACTGTCAGTCCTATACAGATAGGGAGAACATCAACAGAGCCATTCCAATTACTTCAAGGTTAACTGTGAACTGCTAATAACTTCAGGGAACCGGAGAAACAAAACATTGTTAGCTAATTACATAAGCAAGTCATTTAGACTGATTGATGCAACATATTATTCCGTGCACCCTTTCACATTCCCTCTCCCTGCCTCTCTCCCCTTCCCCTCGCTCTCTAATTTTCTCTTCCATATAGTGGCGAACAGCATAAAGGCTGCGTTTCCTTTGGCAGCTGTCTCCATGACGGCTCACACTGACACAATGAAACACCCTCCCTGCTCAGCAGTAAACCACAGTCAACTGGTGAACAACTGGCACAGATTTATCATCATCAGCTCAGGACCAAAGCTCTATGTGTGAGCTGACACACTCTGCAGATAGAGAACTGCAGGCACTGCCATTACTGTTTAAGACAGAGGTCAACCTGTCTGCTGCTGAGGTGGGAAAGCAGCAGTCGCTCTGTGTGTACATTTATACAGCGATAAACTCAATTAATGTGCCTGTGATTGTCAGCCTGATGAAGTGATGCATTCTGTTTTGGATTAGTTTATGTAGACGCCATATAACAAAGAGGCTTGAAGGGAGATCATTTATGTTTATTGTTATTTTTTGTTGCCGCTTCTGTCACTGAGGTAACATTCAAAACACTCTGATCAGTCATGCATGCAGTGCACATTTTTTATTTATAAAGATGCATAATAAGCTCATCTTGAATACAAGCCCAATTGGGAATTGAGCTTTTGTTGTACACTATTGTAAATGTGCTCCTGAGGATGAGGATATGGATTGCTGAATATAGTTTACAGTAACGGACAAAAGCAGGATTATTAGGCTTCAAGATGCTTTTGGTGGGTCACGTTCTTTATTGTATTTAATGTACAGATATACGTCTACAATATATTACATTTATGGACATTGGCTGGTTGAAAAATAGCCCTCAATAGTGACTGCCAAAGCGTTTTGAAGTGCACTCATCTTTTGTTTATTCACCAGATGTGAACACACCAGTCCTTTACCATCCAGATAATGCCAGCCTGTACTGACATATTTAAATTACCTGCAGCCTTTCATAAAATAGCCAGAACAATTGTAGTATTGGATGAACTTTTCCCTAAAAGCACTGGGCCTGCAATGATCCCATCTGAAGTAGAAGTGAGAATGTAAAAGTACTGACACATTATTGTTACATTATGTGATGTAACAGCTGATCATAGGCTTCTCGTGACACTGAAAACCCATTAAAAGCTGACATTTTGTAATAGCATGGCAAAAGCTCATGAAATTAGACTGTGCTTTATAGCAGCAGGAGAAATTTCCTTTCTGATGAACTTATCACAATAGCAAAGAAATAAATGTGCTATTAAGTTTGTTAAATCATATTGTTCACATGACATTTGTGCCAGCTTGCTGAATAAACCTGTGGCATATAAGTGTGGGGGATGTTTGGGTAGGCTGCATTTTTTACAGTTACATAGCATGATGTTTCCCCCTAGTGGTATAAACGCTAAAATAGAGACAGACAGACGTTGAGATGTTGCTTAGTGTTACAGGCTACATGCAGAATCTACAAGTACTATTTGCTTTAAAAACACCAAAGGTCTATGTAGGTCTACCTGACCTGAATGGATCACACACATTCCCTCTGCCAAGAAACAAAACATAAAATAAATGATGACTTACTTTAATACAGTAGATGGGCTATAAATCATATCACTAAATTTAAACTGCAAGCAAAGATGTCTGCAGAAAATGTCCACTGGAAGCACCTCGCATTTATTATTTTTTATCTTTTGCTTTCAACCTCTCCTATACAGCTAATATTTTACAAAAAAGATGCTACAGATGCTCTTTTTTTTCCCCCTCAGACCCAAGGAAGAGTAGATGCGCTCTAGGGCACAGCTAACGGGGATCTGAATAAATAATAAACAATAAGTACACACTGGAAATACAGAGTATGACATTAGAATGTAATATTAACACACTGCAACATCTGAAAATAAAACACAACTGCATATTAATACAAATACAGATGAACTTTATTGATCGTCAGATGGAAATTCACTTTTTTTTTTTTTTTTTACATCAGCTCAATAAAAAGAAAGAAAGAAAAGCAAGCAAATAAACAGAATTAATGAATGAGCAATCACCACTCTATGAATCACCAGACTGAGGTGTTGCAGAGTGTGATGGCAGTGGGCATGACGGATCTTCTATAGCTCTCAGTCCTGCATCTTAATGAGGTTAGTCAATATATAACACTGTTCTTATCTAAAAGTGTCTCTGTCGTCACTAATATAAACGTAAGGTAAACACCTGGGAGAATATCAACGCAACATCCGCTACAGTCAAGATAGCCAATCAAATGTAATGAGTGGGGCGTATTATTAACATTCATTCAGTTTTCTCTCGTTTCTCAAGCCTCTCCTAAAATGTAAGCGATTCCTGACAGTGTTTATGAGACATGAAGAAGCCCATGTTTAAAGCAGTAGCATCGAAGTTCAGCGTCTTGCGTTCACACACTGAGGCTCTGATATGTTTAATACAGTGGGCAGCTTCATGGTTGTGATCCAAGTCATGGACCCGGGCTCCCACTTGAACAGCTTTGTACTATCACAGATACAGACATATGGTATAATTTGGCGCAGAAGCAAACCTTGTACTCTGGGCACTGATCAGAATATGAAGAGTTACACTTTTTCAGTGAATTAGTGGGAAAAAAACCCTAAAAAACACAAGAGAACAGAAGAGTACATGTCCTTCTTAAGTGAAGTTTTCCCCAATATTAAAACAAGACTGGAGAATCCTTCGCTTCCAGTGGCAAGCAAACAAAATTGAAAATGTAAACACGTGTAGTCTTTTAGTAAAGCACACATCATATATTGTCAAAATGGGATGAGATTACCAAACACGTCTAGGCAGCACACAGTGAATAACTTGTACCAACAACATATGTTTAGTCAGTAATTACAGAGGGATGACAAAAGCCTAGTGATAACATCCCATAATTTTCTAGGAAGTGTTGCTTTTGCCTTTCATATAGCTCATGTTTTAACTATCCTTAAGTATCAGACATTGATGTGGGAGTGAGTGCAGTTTGATATAACTTATTGTAAATGATGCAGAAAACATCTTAATGGTAAATAAACATAGCCACAACTTCACCTTCTAGACAAACTGTCAAGTGGAAAACAAATGGTGTTATTTTTTTTCACACCAGCCCTACAATTCAAAACATCCAAAAGTCAATATCCATGCCGGGCACTTCAGACAAAGATGAAGATGAGGTGCGAGTTGTACAAAACATTGTGCCGTGGGATGGGCCTAAAGCAGCAAATGACATCGATTCAGAAAAGCTCCATCTTCCCAACACTGGCTCCACTTGGGAATTATGTCTTAAAGTTGAGATGCTAAGAGGCCATAACAACATAATCACAGCCATACAGTTAGACATTTGTCACAAATAAACACGCCACAAACAGGTGCAGAGGCTAGAAATGATGTGCACAGATCTGACTCATTTACCAGTGGACTACTGATGAATGCCAAACCA
>JAPTMW010000015.1:23946216-23956918 GCA_029822955.1 Ostorhinchus angustatus | reverse complement strand
AGGGACCAAATACACTCTAGAATAAAGTTAAAATCAACTCTATTAGTGTTAATTTGACACAGCTAAATTTACTGTGTGGCTTTTAACATAGAAATGGTTAGAGATATCAACATAGCTGCTATTCGAGCACTGATAGGAAGCTATATATGGACTTTTATTTAATTAGTCGAGTTCTCCTTTAGTGAAAATACCACCCGCTTCTATTAGGAGATTGATCTCCTGCATCAAGACCACAGAAATCTAACATAGCGCCAGAACCTGATAACCTGCTGAAGTTGTTCTTGATTCTTTATAGAACTTGCCGGTGAGCTACAGGGCCATTGGTCCTATTTTTGTTCATTGTAAAACAGCTTTTTTGAAATACCAAATGCTGAGTTCAGTATACAATGCAGGCTTTGCAGGTTTCATATTACTTTTGCTCCAACTGTATATTGATCAAGCTGACCTTATATTAGTTTAAGTAATAAAGGTAAAGATATAGTACATTAGAAAGAACCTTATTCTCACTTTCCCCCCAGTGGTATTTTATTACTTGTAGATTTGGTTTTATATGGACAAGTGTATAGATCTGGACACACTCTCTATGAAAAGACTGGTATCGGTTGATTTTTTCTTTTTTTTTTTTTTTTCTTTTCTCAGCGCTGTGCACCTCAAATGAAATTCTCTTCATCTTCACTGTATTTGTGTGGAGGCAAAGACGATCTCAGGGGCAGATTGTATATCCAAACCAAGTCAAATCATCTACAAAACTACCATGACCAAGAAAATATATTTCTGTTATTTGGTTGAACCAGCCCTTTATAGTTATCCTCCTTTCCATTTATGTTTGGTAACAGATATGCTTCTGCAAAAACTCAAAGCAAATTTTTCCACTGTTGTTTCCTACCTTCCACTTTGAGCAGTGTCACAGCCTGTCACCACAGAAATCAAAAAGATAACTCTCTTGTCAGTCCAAATCATTTCCTCTGATGCTCCCTCATGTTCAATGTCTCTCTCTCAGTTGTATGTTTTCGTATAAACTGCTGTGCACAGCGAGATACCATGCAATCTGTGCGGCCTGCTTAGTCTATGCACACAAACTGTCTGTAGTGATGTGCTCAACTCACCACAAACTTCAAACTGAGAATTCAGACATAAATACTCCAAGATTTTTGTTGATACAGCACTGATCATCTTCAATACTAGTTGATATAAGACTGGAAAAAACATCTAAACTAGGAAAGAGGAAGAGCTGTAAAAATTCATATCTGTGTGCCCCTCAGTGTTTTCCCTCGGAGCTTTTTGAAGAGCACGCAAATCTTCTCAACACCACAAGACATTTCAAATAAATTCTTCATTGGCCTGTCAAAATGCTTTTCCTCTTCCTTCAACACCAGCAAGAGACTACCCTGATCTACTATGAAATGGCCTCATTGTGCAGGGCATCAAGGATTTCTACGGCTCCATCTCCGGGTGTGCTGTGAACTGTGAATTTCAGATTCAGACAGCCCAAGGCCCAAGGCCATGAGCCGCTAGCGCTGCTGAAGCACTCTGTTGCTTCACACATCTGAAATTGGCTGACATGTTTAAGTTGGCCGTACCTTTGCTCAATCTTTGTGTGATTGCTCTCTGAAAACCAAGCAAAACCGAACGACTCAAGACCTACATGTGTCAGGGCAATAAAGCTCTTCTCCTTTAATTTTAGTCTGCATTTCCAGAACTGCCATATATGCACATTTTGATGAGATTTATGGTATATACAGAGGGGCTGTTAGACACATCAGCATGTAACATGGTAATCTGAGAGAGGATATTTGACAGATAGTTTTCCCATTTGGACTCAGTAACCCATGGTGCTGTAATCCCTTAATATCTTACCAATAACTATTAAGGGTTTAATGTCACTTGTACTCTGTCAGGGCTGACTTGATGCTCTCTCTGTTAGTTTTCTCATGCCCAAGACACAGATGAGACTGACTGAGCCAACAAAATCTTTAAAGTCTGCAGTTGGGGGTCACAGACTCGGCCGTGAGGAAACTGAATCTTCAGAGGCTGTTTCACAAGAAATCAGGGTGAACATTTTGACCTGAGTCAATATATTTATGTCAGGGTAACCTCCTCTGACATGCTCTTACAATGAGAAAAAGATGTGCTAATATAAGACATCACACGCAGCATGGGATGAATGAAGAAAAAGAGCGTTATTATTATTATTATTTATTTATTTTACATGGACTTTGTTGCAATTGCTATTAAATTGCTTCAGCATCTAAATTGGTTGTATTCCAGCTCAGACTCAAGTGTGTCACCGAGTAGAAAATGTAGATCACACCAGCAGAGATAGATGGAAAAAAAAAAAACACACACTCCACATTTTGAGTCTCCTCAAAATCCCCCCGTTAATTTTTCATAGCCATACCTTTTAAGAGACATGTCAGTTTGATTTAATGTTCAGCTGACAGTTATTGGTTTTTGGTGTTTACCTCTTATCACTTCAGAAAACTGTGGAAGCCAATTTATACTCTGGATGCACATAAAGCAGCATCAAAAATTAAGATCTTGACGCCCTGGAAACATTATAAAAGCTTTCTATAATGCCACTCTGTGTGTAATTGGTTATGCTTTTTTTTGTGTATGTGCATGTGTGTGCGTGTGTGTATCAAGAGGACAGCCAGCTTCTTAAAATGTATTTTCCCTATTCTGTATTTATATTGACATACCCAAACATAGAGTCTTTTTAAATGCTCTACTTTTTCCTTTTCCACTCAATCACTCAGACAGTTTGAATTTGACTGATGGAAGTGTAGCTTGGATATTGTTTTTTAACTCTCACTGATGGCGCCCAGAGTTTGCTTTTGTCAAGTTGGAATTTTACATATAAACAACCAAGCTGCAATAAGTGTAGATACAGTTTGCTGGCACATTTAATAAAGCATATCTTTAAAAGGAGGCTTACAGTGAAGAAATTGTCTCAAGTGATTCAAAGGATTTGAAGTGGAAGAAGAGAGGATTGATGTTTGTGCTGCAAGCCCCTGAGTAGAACTGGCCCTGGGTCTAATCAGGGACCAACAACGCACCCTCCTCAGCTCTCTCCTTCCTCCCAGCCATAGGATTTTCTCTCACTATTCAGGGCTGATAGATGAGCCTCTCTTTGTATTTCAGCCATGCACTTTCTTAAATCTGAAAAGCCAATTCATCTTGGGCAAACACAAGAGGAGGAGGGAGTAAAAGGAAAACTTCAAAACTCATTTTTTCACTCATTGCCAGAGCTCAAGTGTCATTCACAAGCTCTCTGAGCACTTTGTCTCTCCTTCATTAATTGTCTCAGTGCTTCACCCACGTCACGTGCCTTGACTACAACCGAAGCTGTGGAGATAGTAACTTGGCTATTCCCCTCTGTCTTGTTCTCTGCGTTGATAAGTTTACAATAGATAAGGTACAGTGTGTACAGACTATTTCATTTGGGGAAGATATCACATACTAAAAAGGGAAATGTTTTTCTGTTTTCTGATGGATTGGATTAATCTTTGCTTTTCAGGTACAGTGCTTTTCAGACATTGAGGCAAAGTAGTTTATCTACGCTTGCTGTCAAACAGAATTCAAGCATTTATTGGGCCAGACAAATAACCAGTGTAATAAATCATCCCTTTTTGTGTAGTAGAGCATCAGAGAAGCTGTGTGGACAGGCTGTTTGAAGTTTAGGCACTTTCATTACACACATGTCAACAACATGTATAAAGTTTAATGGTCCTGTAGTGAACTCGGGGGCATTTTTTTTACACTTCCAGAGGCAAAATGAAAGCTTATTTTTCCAAGAAGATTATTTTTCAGCCAGCCATACAATATACACCAAAGTATTTTTTTGCTTGAATCGCAGTGTCTCGCTGTGCTCATGTGTTGAGAGAGAAACGGTGTCATGTTTAATTAGCAAATTCTCCCAGTGAATGTGGACACCTTGTTGACACATCCATTCCACATGAGCTATTGCTGATTCCTTTGAATGCAATTTACATAATTATACCTCATCCAGTCCTGTGAAGCACATGCCTCAAACACCATGTTGCTTGCAGCAAAACAGCATCAGGAGAATCAGCCATATTAATGCTCGGAGCAAGAAAACACTGAACGTGGAAGCCTTTTCCTCCATCTGCATTGTGTGATATGTAATGGCCCTGTGTGCATTACTGATATGACCCCCCAACCCCCCCAAGTGTGTGCGAATACACATATACCGCCTCCTCTTAAAACATACAAAGAGGGAAAATCTCACTGCCTGAGAAAGATGACCTAAATTTCTTCACTGCTTTGCACTAACTGTACATATTTAACGTGATCCGCCTTCAATATGCAAAACCCATAGTGCACCACCTCATTCCAAAACATAAATTCTCATTTACATACACAATATTACAAAATGAGACTCTCCACCGGTGAGTGTATAAGCTCTGTGGTAACATTCAAAGTCAAACAACAACCACGCTCCCCAATGAACAATAAACCATGACAGTCTGAATTACCAGAACGTACTGTCAGAGGGCTCCTCCAAAGCTCTCAGCATTGAATTTCCCACTGAATCTTGTCTTGCTCATCTAATAACTTTGTTTATGTCTGCTATGGGACATGTCTGGAGAGACACCTTGAACACTGGGACAGCTCTCATCCCAAACATAAAGAGAGAAATGAAATATTCACTTGCCTTATTGTCTCCAAACTCCAGGAGAAGAATCAATAAAACATAACATTGGCGTCTTTCTGAGTTTAAGGCTTCCGATGGGGTTTGAATCCTCCATGTGACGTTGGAAGCTTTACTCTCGCATATAAAAACACCAGAGTTTTATTTTGATGTTTGAATTAATCAGCGGAGAGCATCTTCAGAACAAAAAGATCTGATGTTGCCTGTGGGATCTGTGGCCATCTGAGATTTCATAGCCCGCATTTAAAAGCATGTTTTGAAGAATGCCTCTCAGCAGCTATAATAAGCTAAGACGATCTATAGCTCCTCTAATAACTCAGCCAATCTTTTTTTTTTTTTTTTCTTCCGTGTATAGCACAGATTTTTTAATGTCCTCCTCTATTCCCTCTATGGTTTAGGCTGACTTCAAAGTCTTCTGTTCTAAATAAGTGTTGACTCAAATAACCTCACTGCTTGGCATGTTTTAACACAACTTTCATGTGATGGTTAAAACCATGCAAAGCGTGTCCATTGTGAAAACACAACAGGGCAATTATGTGGATCAGATCAACATATGTGTAGGTACCAGTGAAAGACAAAAGGCATGTCTAAATAGGAGGGGACCGTGACCCCATTACAGTATTATCTCAGAGGTGAAACAAATCCTTTAAGCTCCAGCTCTTAAATCCTGCTTTGACAAAGAAAGTGAGAACAATTCTGGCTTTATTAATTTTTTTTTTTTTTTTCATTTGTCATCTTCCGTGAAAGGTGTTTACTAAATCTTGCTAAGAACAAAACAATTTTAATAAAGCAATGAAGCATAAATTTACATGAAATATAGATAAAAAAAAGTGCTCCACTACAGCTCCAAAATGATATTTTAATGTCAAGTTGAACTTGGGCATAAGCGACAGGAAGCTCTAAAGAGGAGAGAGACGGATGTACAAAGAGAAAAAAAGATATGGAATCATGAGTTCTTTAAGACAAGCGATCTCCCGCTAAAGATATATTCAGTTGAACGGAGCTCCACCACATTGTAATTTGCTTCTGATTTCTAATCTTTGTAAAAGAATGTGGAGCTAAGTGCCTTCCACAAATGCAGACTATCATGGCATTTCTTCAGGCACATTATGGACCGGAGTGATTAGAGAACTTAAAATGCAAAGGCATCCCTTGAAACTGAATGCATTTACAATCCCATTAAATATGGAATTGTGTCTGTGGGCCAACAGTAAATTTGAAATATCTTCCCTGCAAGAGATTTTTTTTTTTTTTCTCATACATTTTCCATTTGCCGCTTCCTTCCTTCACTTTCTTAGTGAATCTGTTTGAGGCTGTGAATAATTGGCGAGTAACTTTTTAATGGAAATAGCTTCACTTGACACAATTATATAACATTAATCACGAGAATGCTATCATAATTTTCCATCAGCATCATGCAGACATTTTTAATGACTGATGATTGTGAGAGTAAGTTACTTTCAGTGTGAATATAAATATAATTGCCACTTGAAGTCAGTGCCTGGGATGCAGTATGAAATCTTTTTGTTGACACGACCTTGTATTAGAAAGGGGATTTTTTTTTCCAAGTATCAAATTCTGCTCTCTGCTTTTATCACATCTAACTGTAGAGCTCTGCTTATCTGAAACTAAAATATCCATGTAGCCTGAAACTCTGCCAGGTCATAAGGAACAATAGATCTATCACTGCAAAAACCATTCTGTGCATTTTTCTGTTTAGATTACTAGACAAGATGCCCCTTATCACACACATTAAGGAGAGGTGTCAGCCCTGGAGCTAATTTTATCAGATCGTGTTGTACTGCATTGTGTCGACTCTGACTCTGACCTTCAATCCACCTATGGACACGTGTTTTATTTTCTATAAATAAATAAAAGTTTGTCTTATGTCTTGTCTGTCATTGTTGTTTCTATTCTGCAGAAGGCAACATATCACCAAAAAAAATATGCATAGGAAGATAACCAAACACAATAAACATACACATAATATGTACATGCAGGTGTTTGCACAACAATGAAAACCAACCATCTGCTAGATAACCTTTAGCATCAATAAGCATGCATTTAGTAGCCTAATCATGTTTACATAAACATCTCCGTGCCCCAGTTCAACCTAATGCTATATTGTTGTCTAATAATCCATCTATCAGCGCATCCATTTGACCTGGTTTAATGTAATCCAATGAGAATTACCCGTGCTGAATCTATGATCACCTCTGCTCTCATTATAGCAGAAGTCAGCCTACATATCAAGTCGCGATAAATTGAGCTGAAAGAAGATAAAAAATAAGGAACCTCTCACACTGGTTTCCATCTTTTTCTTGGCTGCACACAAAGCACACAGTTTGTTATTTTACTAGCCTACTTCAGCTTTGAAATTATGACGTCTCTGGGGAAGCTATACAGTGCAGGTTTGTTTTTCCGTTTCTATATTTTGATTAAGACAGTTAGATAGCTACTGCGCCATTACAGTCAACATAACAACAACTTGAACCAACAAAGGAGAGTCGAGTTTTTACCTGAAGCCGAATACTGTTACTGTTTTATAAAGTTCACAGAAAACATATGGGCTAAAAGTTATGCTTACGTAAACGCACACCTTTTGAAAAGAATCATTGTGACAGGAAGTTTCTAGAATGTAATTAAAACTAACATCTCTAATTGATTATTTCAATCTATTTCAACCGACTGATTATATGTTATTATTATAAACGTTAGATTTCAATGCCTGACACACTGTGTTCATTTCAGTTTTATTACACTTTTTAATTGCTTGGGAAATGATGATACTAATTGTTGCATTTGCTGTAATTCTTTGTGTGAAATTCTTGCCCCTTCTTGCTGTTTACAAGACTCCATCTGTTCAATAGTCCATGAACCCCCGTTGTGTGATCCTTTTATTTATGATGTTCATACATTTTCAATAGGAGACAGATGTGGACTGCAGGCAGGACAGTCTAACACATGTACTCTGTGACTACAAAGCCAGACTGTTGGAAGTCATGCAGAATGAGGTCTGGCATGGTTCTGCTGAAATAAACACAGACATCATGGGAAAAATGTCAATGTTTTGGCAGCAAGCATCGCCTGAAATTCCAAAATATGCCTTTGCATCAGTGGTACTTTCACATATACTGCATTCAGGTCAGTGATGCTACGGACACTAATGCACCCCCAGACCATCACAGATGCTATTTTTGCAACTTTCACTTTCTGTTTCATTAAATTCAGGGTCCACTTTTCCTGAAAAAATAGACAACAGAAACACCACCTCATCAAGGTGACATACTGTAGAGCTCCTCTTTGTCTAATACAGTTTTGCGTTACATTTCTTGATGTAATAGACTGTGTTTAGTGACAACCCGTTTCCAGAAGCGAACAGAGGTGTATTGATCATGACAGGAAGGTGGTGTTACAGGTCACATGTAGTTGCAAGCATCACATTTTACGTCACTTTACATTTCTGTTATTTACATTTACAACTTATGGTTACAGTGTTGAACATCTTCAGGTTCAGATAAATTAACAGAGCACAGACTTTTGTTTTCGTTCTGTTTTCGTTTTGTTTTGTTTGTTTGCATTTCATTATAAATGTACCCACTTGTCTAGAAACTGAGTGCATTCTGATTGTGTCTGTGACTCAATATCTTTTGCACCGATAGCACATGTTGACTAGAAGATAGTCTTAATCTGGATAGAGCTTTAGAATCGTATTTAAAAAATTCTCACCACAGAGACTATTTTTGTGATTTTTATCAGAACTGAAGGCAGCGTTAAAGCTTAAGTGGTAAAGCTAAAGATACAAAAACAAGTGAGATTCAGAACTGAGAGCATATTTTTCATTTCATGTCTAAATTCACCATATTTGATGGATGTTCCGACCTCAGTTTTGAAGATAGTAACTTCAGATTTGGAATTTACTGTCATTGTTAATTCATTCCTTTCTTTTGATAGAAGACCTTTTCATACATTATCAGTATTCAGTAGAACTGACAGTATTACCAATGAAATTGTATCCACTCCAACACAAATAGAGAAGCATAAATCCACAAGGAATTAATGTCTGATACATATCTTTTGTTTGAGTATATTCACATGGAAAATATAATTGCCTAGTTTGGAGCAGAATTGTTTCCACCTGATGAATGTGCATCTAATCTTGTCTCGCTTTAGAATCCTGTTCAGTCCAACATCTTGCGCTAAGCTGCTAAATGCTATACAATATATGTTCAGTAAGAAGAAGCTCCTGTTCACAGTTTTTTTTTTCTGCTGACCAGGTAGGTTTATCTGAGTTTTTTCATTTAAAGCAGCTGCGTTCTACAGCTGGACAGCTGGTGAAATTTACAGGCTGTAAAACCAAATGCTCCACAGAGCTGAGGCGAACTGCAGAGTCAAGTGAAAATGCTCAGGTGGTTTTACTAGCAACACCTGTCAAACAACGCATCATCACACAAAAACATTGATTAGTGAAGTTTTATTTTAACTTTAACATTTCCAGTAAACCACATCCAGGCAGTATGCTCCTACCCACATGAAATCCCCTGAGTGTGGGGTTCGCTTCACATTTTTCCTCAATTTCATTCCCAGTGGATCGCATCCAAATTTAGAAAGACAACATCAAACAACCACATGGGCCCAGTTGTGAATTCAGAATTTCACAGAAACACTATAAAGAACTGACAGACACAAAACCTTGTGCTTGAACCATAAACAGATTGTATAACACATTCCACGCTCAAAGGTTCGCCTTGTTATTTTCCAGTGAAATGTGGCTTATAGAATCAGTCAAGAACAGGTGATGACATTTTAAGGTTTTCATTCGGAAACCCAAATGGATGCTCCTCAAATACTTGTTTCTCTGTTGTTGCTTAGGGTTGAACACATTCTGATCACTGAAATTAATTATATTGTATCTCATTCAGACGTAGGGCATATAAGAACACATTTTGCAGTCGGGAGGCTTGATATAGGTCATTGCTTTTAAGTCCATTTGCATATTATTATTTTTGCAAGGATAATTTGAGCTGACTATATTTTATGAGTACTCTTGAAAAATATTTCATCTGTGGTGAGAATCTGATTAGAGGATTAGAAAAGTTAATTATTATTTGTACTCTGAAAAATTTAATATATAATCTCAGTGAACAGCAGAATCAAAACACAGTTTATTCCCCAGTGTGATAACCTCTGCTTTATGAAACAAATACATTTTGTCACAGTGGGTCTCTCCATTAGCTGTAAAGCTTATACTGTAAAATTTCCCACCTACCTTTGTTGTTTACTGCAGCCTGTTCCATTACAATATGTCTCTGTGGGCTTTTCACAGTGTTGCAGATAATTATTGCGATTGTTAGTGTTATTGATTCAAATTATTGTTAGTGCTTCAACTCCAGCACGCTGTGGACTCTATGGCTGACTAATGAATCGTTCTGAGAAATATAGACACAAGCTGTTATATTCATCCACTCTCCTCCACCTCCTATTAAGCAATGCCGTGGATGGAGAACTTAGAAATAAGAAGTGAGAGATAAACATGAAGCAAAAGCCTAGATGTTACTTTCTCAATAACTGTCAACATCATATATCGTCTGTGCCTTGTTTGGAAGCTAAAGCGTGCGAAGAGTGCAAAACATAATAATAACAGTAATTTATACTATTAAAAAATCACTCCATCAAATCTAATAAGCTCCAGTGAAGGTTTAGCAGGACAGCTTAAAGGAAAAAAACAAGCTCATATGCTTACAAATATTTGGTAGAAATGAAATCAGATTCTTGTTTAGATCTTTGATTCCACCCCTCCAGTGTAACTAGAAAAATGTTGATACATCCAATTAAATCTATCATATTTTGGGCATTTGGAATTCAGAATTCTCTTAACAAGGCTTGACTTGTTTATCAGCATCTCACAATAACAACAACATATCTGGAACCAAATAGTCCTGCGATAAACACAAATGCAGTGCACCTCGGTTTGTTTTTGATGAGATAGATGTCCTCTTTGATTAGACTTCACCTTTGTTTATGGACTGT
>JAPTMW010000015.1:23781034-23792488 GCA_029822955.1 Ostorhinchus angustatus | reverse complement strand
GAGGTGGTTCATAGGTAGATAAATATTGTCAAACACTCGCAAACAAATAAATGGCTCCAACTGAAACAGTTAAAAACAGTGGACAGAGGGGAGTTGTGGCAGCTGATTTATTTGAGGTCAAAGGGTCAGCTGTGCTAAGTTGGAATCAGAGAGCACACATAAGGCCTATAATTCTGTGCGATCTGCAGTTTAAGAATTTATATGAGAAGATGATGAAATTATTTTTCCATTTGGTTTACATTTATTGATGAATCCACTGTTCTGACGTCTTATTTGTGCCTTTGTTGCATGCTTAGCACTTTATGCAAAGTGGTTATGCTCTGTTTATTTTAGCTTTTAAGTGCAGGCAACGTGAGCCAAATGCAGGACTTGCAAAATTTAAGCACTGCTGGGTTTTAAGTGGCCAAATGTGAAATGACTGAAATCAGCTGTTTTGAAAGGGACTCAGAGAGAGAGGAGAGTTAAGGATCAGCAGGGTGGCAGGGTTTTATCGGTCAAAGCTTCAGCCATAGTCTCCTTAGATCACGCTCCTGTCTGACCCTAATATCCTCTGCCACTCATGTTGGCCTCTGGGCCGCAAGCCCAAATGGACAAACATAACTGTCCAGAATACGCTGAGTCTCTCAATCCTCCTGCCACAGAGCACCCTGGTCCCATTTAAAGCAAATTGTCAGACATGTTCTCTTCAGTGCATCCCTCGTGCATTGAACGTGTACTCCAAGTAATGATGACTGCCTGGACCCTTGTAGAGCTGTTTCATAAGATAAACTGATGTGTGTGAGAATGAATCAGAGTAATGTAATGATTCACTGCTCGGATTCAGAGGTTTAAAATAAAATGCAAATCTGTCAAGAAAAATCAACTTTTAGACCAATCTTGTTGCATGTTATCTATGGCAACAAACAATCCGAGTCTGACCCTGAGTGGAAGTGACAACATTTTTTATTGCATGTATCACTCTTAGCAAAGGCACATTGACTCACCCTGCAGAGGCTTACAAGTTGTGGCATTTTAATATAGGATGGTTGCTACTTGGCTGTGGAAACGGATAAAAATCGAAGGTTTAAATTCAACTACACCATACCAATGTTTGTATTTATTTATTTTTATTGCAGCTCTTTGCAAAGATTCACATTAAATAATCATTATTTTTGTCATATTGTTAAGTAAAATAGTAAAGTAAAAAATGCTTTTGTGCCTAAATTCAAAGGCTTAGTAATCATTTGGGCTATTATCAATAAATTTATTCAACAGTTATGTTGAAATAAGTCAAATATTTTATCAAATATTCCAGTAGCTTTACTAGCTGCCTGTGCACACACATCATAGGGTAAATTACTGCAAGAAGTTTTTATATTGAAACTGTCAGACACATAAATAATCAGACCACTTGATTGAGTAAAGAGGCAAATTGGAAGTTAGTGGTTTTCATCACAGACACCTCATCTGTGTTGTTGATTTATGGAGGACAATTCTTTCTCTTTGGAACGTGCGGTGATGATTCTTTAGCTGAAGATGGGGTGACGTGATGTTGCTGAAGTTAAATGAATGTATAAGGGTGAAAACGAACATCTTAAGGAATATCACAGAGGCAATTAGATGCTTAAAGCATCTGTTAACACAGGTGAATACTTCAAGTACTAGTAGCTCTTACCTTCATTGCATTGGACAATGGTTGTTCACAAACGCCCCGTGTTAATTGTCATGCCTTGAATTCCAATCTACATTTTTTTTTAACATAACTCTGTCTATATTTATATATGTGTTGCTGACTGCTAAACTGTTTCAAGGCCTCTCGCGACTTGCGTCATCGAGAGCAAGCATTTCGCAGCTGAACTGTTTTGAAGGGTCAAAATAAATGCAGTATACAGTATGGGCATCCTAATGTGCTGCTGTGAGGAGGAGACCTCAGCTGGAGAGAGAACACCATTAGGTCCCTGTGTCCCTCCGGCTTCTCTCATTGCTCCTCTGTTCTCATATAATGCATAGATCGTCCAGTGTTTGTCTCTCCATTCATCTCTCTTATCCTTCTCAATGTTCTCTTGCTTTCTGAAAACACACCGCATGGCTGAGGTGAGACCTGCCTCTGGGGAATTCCAGAGAGGAGGCTGCATCTTTTAGTAGTAATTCTTGTGGCTTCTGCTACCATATACCTCCACACACACACACATACACACACACACACACACACATCCTGTCACATTCCTCCTTCCTCTCTCTTCCACTTTCATCTCCCAGCATCACCACCACTGTCCCTCCCTCCCTCTGCCTCTGCCTCTCGCTCTGGCTCTCTCTGCCTCTCTCCAAAGCTGTTGTTACTGTGCGGCTCCCGCACATCATTCCACTGCGATGGAAATTAAATGAAGGTGGCTTAACACAGCTAACAGAGGCATGCTTTGAAGGATGTAACAGGGGAAACTGCGCTGCCAGATCCTTTTCCATGGGCTGTGGATTTGTGCTGCTGAGGCGAGGACACAGCAATCACTCAGCCATGCAGAAGCCCAGACAACAGGACTAATCTCTCCACCTGACTTGTGGAAGCTCCACTTTTTTTTCTAAATAATTCATTCTCCGCTGCCAAAGACAGTGTGGGACAATGATGCCGGAATGAAGTAGACGGTAAATTTGTAGCTTTGACTGCAGCCTGCAGCACACATGGATGTTTTCAGCTTCGTGAAGATGCCAAAGCTGCCCGGGTGAGTCCAATAGACTCTGCTGTATGTGCCTCTCTGTGTATGCGCCTTTCCATTCTTTACTAAGTGCTGGCATGTATATACGTGGCATCATTCTGAGAGTGACAAAGGAATCACATGTAGAGTGGAAAGTGGGATGATTAAAATGCTGAGTTACTGTTTGCTTAAGAGAGCAAGTTGTGCAGTCATGTATGATGTGAAATGAATGAGCAAGTGAGGTAAATGGGAGTGGGGGTGGATGCAGAAGCTGATGCAGTTCGTGTATCTAAACTGTTCAAGTTCATAAATTGCTTATACTGCAGACAATGGGTTTATGTGTATTGTAATGTCATGAAATCATACATATTCTAAAACACTGGAGAATAAGCAGCAGAGGTTTTAATTATTTAAATCCCTCAAGTTTAACAGCCATAGGCAATGATAATGTGCTCAGGATAGGAGTTGTAAGTCAAATTTTGAAAGTGCGTGATGAATACTGTATGTACTTTACATTTAAATGACTGAGGTGGATCTGTCACATAATAAATTACAGAAACATGAGCAGTGAACTAAACTCACCTATGGCTTACTGGGGGATAATATATAAATATAAACACTTACAGCTGATAAAAAGCAGTTAAAACCTTGTGTTACAGAACAAAACGTAAAATACATTGCATTACAGCTGTGATTTTGAGTGTCAGATAAAGTGAAAATAAGGGGTTGTTTGTATAAGAAGTGATGGGAAGTTCAGTGTGTGTGGGAATTGCAGCCAAATAATATCCTGGCATATTCATTCATTGTCAGGCCTGACACCTCACCTCAAGCACACATGGACCTGCTAGATTGAGTAGATGTGCCCTAGTGGACAATAATCCTCCTAAGGGATTTGGCTGAATGGGAAATATTAAATCAGATACTGTATGTGTCACATATGATAGAATATCTTTTCAGTGTTTTTCATTTTACTTATGAGTCATCAACAGACTGTGAAGGCAGTGCCTTTTCTTTTTTAAATAGACTGAAAAAAATATATTCAACAATAAAAAAAAATGACAGTTATTTCCTATTTTTAATGATGCTGGAAGAACTATAGCACTGCAGTATTAATTTTTTCTGTTGTTCACAATTTACAGCATCTATTTTAAAATTTCTGCAGAAAAGGAGGTAGGTAGCAAGGAATTACCATCAGATGATAGGGCCGTTGTTTCCCTGTTAGCATCCCTCCATGGCAGCTCCTATGATACAGCTCCCAGTGGAATACCAACATCACTGCATGCTGTCACTGTTAATAATGCCACACAATGCTATCCCTGATTACAAGTTACCACTGCTAGACTGGCTTTTTTTGTTTTTTTCCCTCTCAGCTGCCAGCAGGAATTTAAGTCAGCAGGATGTTATTTTGCTAAAGGTTGATGGAATGTTTTACAGAGAAGCTGTATGTATTTCAGAGATGCACTAGCAAAGGGAATGATTCCCCCTCATTGTTTCTTCCTTCTGCCTTGCAACGCCCCCAGACATGTCTCCTGTCAGAAACAAAGGCAAACTCTTCCTTTCATTTTCTTCATTGTTTGTTTTGTATGAATCGAGTAGACTTTCACTTTTGATGTTTTCATCTTCTGTGAAAACCAGGTTTAAAATATTCGGTCAAAGTTGCTTTTTTATTGTCTAATGTAAACTTGGCTATAATGCAATATCCACAGTAATCCGCAGTATCCCCTAAGGTTTGTAAGGAGCAAGAATATTGTATGTATATATATTATTATTTTTATTATTTTTTTTGTCACATAAGAATCACATTGCTGTTACCTTAGACTTAGTTCTCTGATCTGCATATGGAGCAAGTTCTCTTCCACCCAATCTACTCTGTTGCACCGCCATGTTTCCACAGTAACCCAGAACAGACAAGACAAACACCGGCTCTAGCAAGGGTCTTTTCTACTCATAATAGTCACTCTTGATTGTTCCAACACCACTAGGAAGGAAAAGGTTGGCTAATGGGTGTTGCATTTGTTAGAATTTACAGCCTTAACACAAGACACCACTGTGTTATGTATGTGATTGCTACATTAAAAGATGTGAACTAAATAATATTTATATGACTACTTTAGTCATCTTTATGTAGATGACAGATGTGCTGAAATTTGTTTAATATTTATGTTTATGACAAAACTGCAAAAGCAGTGATGTTTCCCTTAACCTCATCATAGTTAGGGGTAACCTGCCTCACATGTCATGGCTGAAGCATAAAGCACCACTGTGTTTCCTTGCAGAGCTACTATGTCCTTGCAGATTTTCTAAATGAAGAGAAACAAGACCGGGAGTGTTTTTAAAAGACATTCATAATTGATTTAATATATTATATAAGCTGTTTAGCAGATTTTGCCTGCAAACTTTTAAAACTGGATCCACTGGTCTGGATGCGAATTGATTAGCCTAAATGCTCATCAGTGTACAAAATAATCCAAAAGATTTGTCATACTTAGCTGTTCAAAACAGAAGCTCTCAGGGGAGAGTAGATCAGAAATGGCTCAGGGTCAGAGATGAGTGCCAGCTGGCTGTTGGATGAGGTCTCAGGCTACCATTTTTTTTTGTTCTGTCCTTTAGAGCTTTTAGCATGAAAGTAGAGAATAGTGCAGTGAGGTGCAGGAGAATTCAAGTGTAGTTCAGTGCCTGTAGGGTAAGTTCATATTTGGTTAATGTTTTACATAGAACACATTGGAGCGAAGTAGACCGTAGAAAATGCAATGTATTAATGAAACAACTAGAAGGGCACTCAAGTGCAGAGGCCAGAAGTCCACTCTTCTTATTCCAAAATATAATCAAACCACAAAATTGTGACCTATGGTTTCTTCCATGTTGTCCCACACTGACAGATGGTTAGTTTAACTTATGGTTTAACAAAGGCCTTAATTCTAAAGTAGCCTGGAGGTGAACTGATCTTCATTGCTAAAATGTGAAAACCCAGTTTCAACCCCTTTTAATGACTGAATGTGATGGGTTCTTTCTTGGCCCATGAACTATGAACCAAGTGTAGATTAGTGCAGTAGTTTTTGTGCAGTTCTCTGTTTTGTCAGATAGAAAGACACAAGAGATCACAGAACCTCCTTGGGGATGATGAAAAAAATAGTTAATCGGTTTCAATATATGATTATTATGATTTGATATATGCACCTGGTGGTAAGGTAAACATGCTTCATATACCATGTATATCATGTTCATATAATTTCTGTATTTACTACAATTATGCTACTGTTAATGGTGCAGAATACTGTATTTACATGACTCGCTGTGTCGATGTTCAATGAGCTTGTGTTTCTCCTCTTCGCAGGTAAACTAGGTACAACGGGTCTTTAAGACTCTTTTACTCTCTGTAAAATAGCAGGAGGTTCATGGTGGGTGGGCTGCTTCCCAGATGCTGCTTTATTCCTACCCAAAGGAGATTAACTAACCAAAACCAAAAACCTTTCTATATCGAGGCACCAGAGAGCTGCTCAGGACAGTGCTGTTGCCCATGGCAACAATATCACTGCTTCTAAAGACAAATACTGAAATACAATATTCAGTTGGAATAATGGAGGGAAATAGAGACTCTTATCCTGAAGGCTTTTTGTGTAAAAAAAAAAAGAAAAATAGCATCACTGTATAATACAAACAGCAATATCTAGTCACCTAAGCTGATTGCTGAGTGATCGTCAAATCATTACTGTGTCTGACAGCAATAGTGTTTTCTTCTCTGTCAATTAAAAAGGAATGTAACTGCAAAACGTGTACGCAGTGGAATGGAAATAGACATGAGCATGAAATTGAAGCATTATACGTAAAAACATGGCCAGCAATAACTTTGAAATACCTGATGCCTTTGACTGTATATGACTCAGTGTTTTTTCATGCTGTCCCACTGACCAAAGATTTTAAGCCAAGAAGTCAAGCAGAGGGCAGATGTTTTTCCTGAAACAAAAGGCAGTGTTTTTTCTGTGGTCAATGTGATGGAGGCAGACTAAGTGAAGCAGAGGAAAAAGGTCTTTAATCAGAGAGGTTCCTCTCTGTCTGAGCCACTTCTCTGCTCCATTCCCCCAGCCTTCTCCCAGGAGATGGTCATCTCATCTGCTCTCTCCACAGATTTCATATCCAAACAGAATTACATTAGCGGTCTATGTGTGCATAAATGTCTCTGTTTAACTGAAGAACTGAGAGAGCAGCACCAGCACAGCCTCTTCACCATGTATTTGAAGTCATTCTTGTTAAACTACACCTCAGTCACTAAACATGCACTTTTCATTTTATCTGTGCAAGAATAACTCTGCACTGATTAATAACATGAATGTCATAAAATTAGATGAAAATAATTTTATTCGTAATTATTTAAATGTATTTGTGACTGTTATCATACAAGTCTTCATACTGGAGAAAAACTACCAAATACCGTGATGAAATTAGAGATCCTATGAGAATACACAATAGTTTTCCTCAATGGCAGCTTTCTGCTCCTAATGTGTGCTATGTGCTAATGCTATTACCAGGGACTGTGTGTGTATTAGTATGATTAAAATGTTGCAGAAATTCCCTATGATGACACTAAAGTGAGTTAACCTTTAACCTTTCTCACCAAAGTAACTATACTGTAAAAACAGCAATATTTATTTGATGACAGAACAGCAAAAGGAAAAATTAGATAAATTTGGTGCTCTGGAGTTGTTTGTGATATTTCCTAGCCTCTGGTCCAATGCATTCTGGAGAAGGCATTAGAAAGAATACAGAAATGCAGGGATTATCAAAGTGGCAATAAATGTGAGCTAAAATTGCTGGAGGGCCAAGTGACCATCATAGAAGCAATAACTTTGTACATTTCCGACAGAGAAAATTACCATTTCAA
Organism: Ostorhinchus angustatus; assembly: GCA_029822955.1. Taxonomy (NCBI): domain Eukaryota; kingdom Metazoa; phylum Chordata; class Actinopteri; order Kurtiformes; family Apogonidae; genus Ostorhinchus; species Ostorhinchus angustatus. The sequence continues at coordinate 23,784,940 of JAPTMW010000015.1, read as the reverse complement.
TATCACATGAAAAAATATACTTTGAATTACTCTTTAATCCTCAATATGGGTAATGGCAGGCATGTGGTGCCAGAGTGTGGTTTCACATGGCCATCCCTGATGGAGATTGTTGATGTAAATTATTCAGACTTACTTGAGTGTCTGTGTTAGAATGTTCCTTTTAGATGTGGCTTGTCTATAATGCATAGTTACCCCCTACATTAACAGGTTTTCAGCTTTCATAACACACCAGAATGCCTCTTCACAAACAGCTTGTATTCAAAGGGATGAAAGTGAAAGTGAACCACTGTGATAAAGCAAGGATCACATAGTTCATGCAATTTTTATAAAGTACTGAAAAGTGATCTTTTTCCCCCATCTCTTGGAGAATGCACTACGATTAAACTAATATATTCTGAATTACACTTAGTGATAAATGCAGATGGTTGAAAATTACCGCTGTTCATCTTCACAAAGATATTAAGACAGATTATCACACTAAAGTCTTTAAAAATGTGTTTTATCATCCAATTTAAACTGTAAAGACCTGATATTAATTATGATTGTAGCAGAACCACAGACTGACGCAGTCACTTTCCATTTTTTTTCCGTTTTCCACTCCATAAAATATGTTGAGCTGTTGTTAAATTTCACTAAAGATAATCCATTGTTTCAAAGTACCTACAAATCCAGGACGCAACAGACAAGTCCATAATGTGTCAGTAAGTTTTACTGCTATTTGTCTTTCAAAAAATCCTACAGGGACCTACATTTGCTTCCGACTCCTTTTTTTAATTGTCTTCCCTCTGACTCTTGGGTAACCTGTTCATGAATTGTGCAGCATGGCTTGCCCACTTAGCACTCGATTACTTAGTCCAATGTGACTGTGCGGGCATCATTTATTAATGCAAACTGGGGAAGATCAGTTTCACTGTCCACCAGTGGATGAACCTTTTCAGCGACTCTGTAAGCTGGGGCGCTGTGACTCAATGGCATAATGCACCTGTCGCCTGCAAACAAAAGAAATCAAAGATCACAGGATCTACAAGTGAGCTGTTAATCCAGAGAAATTGTGACAATGGATTTTATCTGTTCAGAAACATATTTTGAAGGTGCAACATCTCAACTTGTAAGTATAGAATGCTCTATTATCTTGTATAGCTTGTAGAAATGTCACGTATTTCACATTCAAAAGCTTAACTAGAAACAGAATCATTGCTGTAAAATATTCTTAATACGCTACGATCCACTGACTTTTTAGACTTCCCATGTCATGACTGCTAACGCAGTTGGTCGGCTTATGTCAGAAGTTGAAATGGAGGGTACAAGTAGGTCTCATCAATGTAGCATGGAACATGTATCCAGCCGTGTCAGACAAAATCAGTTATTTGCACAAACATGAGTTGAGCTGCAGGGATGTTTTCTAAATATACATCATTGAGGCCAGCTTTCACCTAATGTACTGTTGGTCAAATAAATCCATATCCATGTGGGAACAGTAATATTCCCCAAACACAGTACTGTATTGGGAAAAAAAATCAAATTGCTTCCTGTCGCTCAGAGCCCTACTTTGACCAAACTGCAATGTTGCACATAAAGAAAAAAGCTATTTTCAGTTACTGCTTGCTTTACTCGTCCTTTTATGAATTTATAATGATTGCACTTAGATATATTTCCCCCTGTACTGTACTTTAGCTCAAGTTGCATTATCCTGTGGCAAACTTTAATATTTGCACTATGTCAGGAAAAGGTTTTAAAATATGTTGTAATCATTTTTCTCCTCTTATAAATTGTGTTGACGATGCAATATTTTATTCAGACCTCATGAAACAGGCACGTGCGCTGTGGGCACACCCATGTTAATGCACACACTCATACAGATACAAGCACACACTGCAACACAATTTATTATCAGCGGTACAGTAACTGGGGAAACATTTAGAGGGAGAGAAAGAGGGGCTTTGAATAATGAATGTGAAGAGCCCTGTTACACAGCAGACAAGCCTTTGAAGTGACATAACTTACTGCCACCGCTTTCATAGCATCACCAGTGTGCAGACACAAAGACAGAGATAAAGAGAAGACAAGAAGAGGGAGAGGGGAGGTGACAGACAAAAAGACAGATGAAAACATTTTAACCAATTATATTGCTGATGAAAACTTGCCCTCGGCCAACTTGTAGCACAGGGAAAAGGCTACATCAGTTTGTGTTTTGCTGGTCAAATCTGAAAATCAGCAGAATTGAGATTTAGGCAGACGTGGCCTTTCTTACAATGGACTACAGTACATTCTCCCTGAGAGCTGGTCGTATCCTCTGATAAACTTTATCAAATAGCTTTGGTATTGAGAAAATCAAATAACTATTTTATAAGAGAATTCCTCTGGGCTTCTATTGTAAAGAATGTGCTGACATCTAGAAATAAAACCAATTTCATGCCTCTCAAAGCACAAGAGTGAGGCATGACAACTCCGCCTGTGTGTCTGGCTTACGTAATTAATTTGATTTGTATTCACTGAGTGAACTGTGGCTACAGAACATTGTTTATCACGCTGGAATCAGACATTGCCATATCACTTTGACTTGATTTGTTTCATATCAGCTCATTTATTTCCATTAGGATTCAAACACATCATTGTGACAAGTCATATTTTGGAAACCCTTTTTCACAGTTGGACACCGATTCTAAGTGATTGGTATGGCTGCTTTTAATAAGGAAGAAGGCTTTAATTCAACCGCACACTGTGTTATAGAGTTGGTTTAAGCATGATGACTCTCTATTTTCTGCCTCTCCAGCCACAGGACCAAATCCTCCGGCTGGCCGCCCCCTTCAGGGACCTGGAGTGCTTCACAGGGACCCCCCAATGGATGGGACATGGGCACCAATAGAGAGGGGCGTGACTGCTACATCAAGTAAGTGCCCTGTGTTTAAAGAAACCAAGGGGGAGCTGTCTCAGTCCCAGATGTTTTAGACGCTTTGCTAACCTGTGATTATTCCAGCCACGTCACTGCCTCCACACTGTCTCCATCTGTGCATTCAGAATACTGATTCTCTGTTGCCTCCACTGCTGCGCACACTCTGCCCCTGCCTACTCTCACTCTCTCTCACACTCTCACACACCCACAATACTCCTCATGCAGTCTCCCAAATGCAGAAGAGGGCTTAAGAGAGTGACTGTGTACGCTGCTACTGATGAAGAAATTCACCTGTGTAGGGAGTTGTTTTGATCTGCATGCTCTTCAGAGGATGCTGGGTTATAGTGCAATGTAATTGATCCTCTATTAGAGCTGGCACTTCTGGATATCAGTAGAGCAGGTAAATAGAAACTCAGCACTGGTTTGTTTTTGTATGCATGTGATTGCATGTAGAGCTCAGAAAAGAAATACGACTGTGTTACATGTTGCATCTATTATTTCTATTTTCTCACACCTGAAATGTGCGATGGGACTTTCTAATGGATGTAAAAATACTGTTACACATGTTACACACTATGACTTAAGATGCTGTGTATTTTATTTACTGTTTTCACTCACCAGATAAATATCTAAGCGTGCATTTATTCGTATATTTAAACGTTATACTGGATAGGAGGTTAGCACTTGTCACACATGGGTTATAGCACGAGAAGCGTGATGTCAGAGGAGTTACATAAGAAGTAAGGAGCAGTGAAAGTGCTGGATGCAGAGCGTGTCTGGATGAGGCAGATCACGGAGGCTGTTTTGGCGCCGTCTTTCGCTTTCTAAATTTGAGGAAGGCTCATGAATAATCAAATGTCTTTTTCTGTGATTGTCAGTAGCCATCTGATTTTGTCAAGGCTCCAGGGTGCTGTTACTAAATGGCTGTTTTTAATGGAACACATGTTTAGGGTGCGTGACAGGGACACATGAATAAAGCAGACGACATTTAATATTTACACTGTGACTCAATG
>JAPTMW010000015.1:23757430-23767567 GCA_029822955.1 Ostorhinchus angustatus | reverse complement strand
AGACAGAAAAGAAAACATGGAATGCCTAAAAGCACTGTTTTTGTCAGTACAATGCCATAGATATTGATGTAAGAACTAAAGTGATTTTGGTTATTATAAAAAAAAACATGGAAAATTGATAGATATCAGCTCTAAAATTAAACTCTTATGAGCTATTTTTGTTGTTATCATTATATTTGTCCAAACAAATGTATCTTTAGCTATACCAGGCATTAAAATGAACAAGAAACTGAAGAAAACAAGGGGTCGTCTAATAATTTTTTCCGCAATTGTGTAACCCAACACCACCACCACAAACAGGTCTGTCACAGTCACAATTTTTTTTCGGGGATGGGGACACAGCCGGAGTTCCCTGATGCCATTAGTGGATGTTTGTTCAAAAAAGGTTGAGAAACACTGCTCTAGATGAAAGTAAAAAAGATTACACGGTCATTGCTGGAAAATATCACAATTATTAATTATTTATCTTTATTTATTTATTAATTAATTATCTACCAGCCTATCATATATGTGTTTATGTGCCCTACTGAATAAAATAAAATATGATTTTATTATTCAACTTGAACTGGACACATTTCACTTGTTACAGGAACCATAATTTAATGCTGAAACTGTCACAGACAAAATCAGATTAACCTTTAATTCATTAGTTGTACCAGAAAAACATGATCAACATTCTAAACTAAATCTATCCCCCTAGGCTACACACCACTATAAATAAACTGAAATTAAAACTATGTGTTTATAATATAAACCTTTTATTTCCTTACATTTAACTGTGTATTCAACTTAAGTAATTTACATTTCAACTGCTTTTAGGAAAAAAAGACTCATATATCTGTTTTCCCATTGCTGCATTCTTATAATTAGTATTAAACAGATTATATAATGTAAATGATATTGTGAGCATGCTTTTAAATCACTGTGACGTTCTCAGTTAGATGCTTAACAGTTCTCTTTGTTTTCCTGCTGCCCCTAGTGTAGCTTGCGCACAGCTGAAGAAGGTTGCGGAAGAGTCATCTTTAACTCTCTGTACTGAGAAGAGTAACACCACCACAACCATGTCACCGTCATCATTAAGAAGTAGCACAGAGCCCAGCAGGCTAACACAGGCCAGCCCCGAGCCCGACCCACATGCCCCGGCTTTCCCCTCAAGCGGATCTACATGTGACCCTAAAACAGGCAGCCTCAGGAAGCCACGCAGGGTTCGGATGCTCAGGAGGAGCTGGAGCACCATGATGCCAGGTACCAGGAGCTTTGAAGCACTGCTGGAGAAGACCAAAGCCACACTGACAGGGAAGAGTGGTGGTCAGAATATCCAGTCTCAAGATCCCCCAAATGCCCAGAGGTTATTCTCAGCCAAAACATTACCCAAGAGCTTCACCCACAGTTCAGTTGCCTCTAATTCATCCGGTAAAAGGTTGATGAGAGGAGCTTCCCTTTTGCTGCCAGAGTCAACAGGGCCGAGAATGGATACAGGTACGTGGAGGTGCCATGGGCCACTCAGTCACTGCTTCCCACTGAGAAAAGTAAACACTGATAGTGATGAAGACAAAGACAAGGGCTCACATGGTCTGTTCCACCTCAGTAATAAAGAAACATCAATCTTGAAGGGACACTGTAAACAGGGTAACACGGCCACTGCTACGAATGACATGAGCCTTAAAGCAAGGCTAGCTCGTGTAAATTCAATGAAGGGGAAAACCTACAGCCTTCACACAGGGTTTGCACTGGCAAGGAAGGATGCCTTAGATATGATCAGTTTGGTGCGTTCCAGTGTCGGCCATTCGTCCCGAGGTGAGAAGCCGGAGGTCTGCGAGGCTGACATGGAGACGATCTCTCAGCTGCTTTTCATGCAGGCCACAGTGCTGAGTCGTGCCTGCAGTCAGATGGCCGTAGAATACAGCAGCCCAGAGGAGTTACTGCTCACTCTGACGCACAGCTTCCACACACTGTGCTGCTTAACGCAAGCCTGTATGTCACTGGTGGAAGGCCTGAGCACTGAGACTGAGAGACGCGACATGGTAGCCAAGGTGGATGAGGTCGTCATGAACTATGTGTGTCTGCTAAAAGCTGCTGAAGCGGCATCAGGAGCTTCTCCAACTGACCAAAGTGTGAATGCATTGATACATCACTCTGCCACCATGTCTGCTGTTATAAACACACTAACTCACTCACTGAAAACATTTCTCAACAAATAAACTGTTGTTATTTTTGTCCTAATTATTGATTTTAAAGCCATACATAAGAGACATAGGTTGAACAACCAATGTGAACTGCTGTGAAAAAAAAAATCTTGCCTTGTGTATACAATATTTTATTATGTAAAGTAAAAATGAAATTATATCAATCATTAAAGTTTTAAATAGATTATATTAAGGCCTCTGTGAAGAAGCATATGACCCTCCACTCTGAAGTATATTATCTACTATTACATAAAAGGGATTATTTTAATGATTTATTGATTATATTAGGATCTTAGTAGATCATTACAACCTTATTAATACCTTGTTTATAAATTGTAAAAATATATATTATGTTGGTAAAAATGCATACACTTATAGCACTTGACAAATCATTGCACAGAACAAGACGTGATGAAATAAAATTAACGCCTATGACTTTTTAAGTTGCTGGATTCACCTTAATTTAATGAATACTTTAAACATGAACACTAAGTACTTTCCTGTTATTTTTTGTTGGCATCATTAAAAAACTTTTAAAAAGTGTTATCACAAATGATTTCTTGTCTATTTCCATTTCACCCAAATCTATTTGCTTATTTCCAGCCTCTAATGTAGCACCTGGATTTTTTTTTTATTTACTGTACAGAGGCACATGCAAATTCTTCATCATTATTTCTCTTTACAGCTGCTCTCTGAAGCATTAAATTCAAAATAACAGAAAATCACTGAATTACTATTTTAGGGTTATTTTAGGGTTTCCATTATTTATAAAGAAAAGTAGCTAGACCCATGTTTAGTTTTAGAGCTATGTTCAATAATTCATGATTATACCATTTAGTTAAGCCTGAGTGCAGGTTATGCTTTTTGCAGTAATGACGATGGCTCATTTTACTTAAAGGCCTAAAGAATACATGATTTTGGAGTGAAAATGGCTAAACAGGTAGTGCATGATGTTTACAGAGTGAAAAAGCAAGGTGAAAAGGGCTTATAATATACTTTTATATATGCTTTGTACACTCAAATGGTCCAAAATATCCCGCACTGCATACTGTCTGTACAAAATATGACTGAAAATAAGAATCAGTCGCCCATAAAACCACAGACTAAAAAAAGCCTGTGCTTTAAGATGAATAGAATGTGCACTGTGCAAAGTGGTAAACCCAAACCTTAGTTCTAAGTTTCATTTCCCCCTACAGGCCAATCAGAAATGAAAGTACATGCTAAACCGATGGTCACTCAGGACTCCCCAAGTTGTGTTGCTTTACTGAACCATGACCACAACAGGACATTTTCTATCATCTTAAAGGATTTCTGTAATCATAGCACCTGTTTGCCAATCACTTATTATCACATACAGTAGCTATCAGGTCAGGCTTTGTAAAAGGTAGAGGGTTTGAATGTGTGTGGTTCATGACAAATGGGAAGTGAAGCTGTTTAATAATACACACAACGGGCTAATCCAGCCATCTGTTACTTTCGCTGCTTTGCCCGGCACAGTGTCTAACAACTGATCATCAATGTTACATTTCTCTTGTGTGCTCGATCCAACTTGACAACCTCTTCAGTATCTCTCATGTGAATATGTTCTTCCAGCTGGTAAGTATCTGTTTTAGTTGGTTTATAAATATTAACTACACCTACTTTTTTAACTTCTATGTTGGAAATATGATTTGACTTTTAAATGTAAAATGAATGACTATCTCATAATAGTTCCTAATTGTATTATATTGTATACATTTCCCACATATTCTATGATGTTGGCTTTATTACATAGTTCTCAATTCTTAGTATTTATTGTCCTGCTGAATGTTTGATAAATACATTGCGTGTTTTTATGTGACATAATGTACCTGTGGTACTTCTTTCCAACACGTATATATACTCAAACAACCAACTGTGTTTCTGAACAGATGTATGTGTCGCTGTCGGGCCTGTGGTGTTGTCTCTACATATCGACGGCAAGAATTGTATACCCCAAAACCCTGCCGTGTGATGTTATTGAGGATAAGAATGGTAGCGTGGTGAAGGTGGACTGCACTGAGAGGAGCCTCAAATATGTCCCCCTCGGCATCCCAAGTGAAACTACCAACCTGACTCTTACCATTAACCATATTCCTACACTAAACTCCACCTCCTTTCACGGTCTGGATAACCTGACGGAGATTGACATGAGGTGCAACTGTGTGCCTGTCAAAATCGGCCCCAAGGACCACGTTTGTGTCAAGAGTGTGACAATAGAGGAACATACCTTCTCAAGCCTGAAGAATCTGCGGGCACTGTATCTAGATGGAAATCAGCTCGACAGCATCCCTGAAGACCTGCCATCAAACCTGATCTTACTGAGCTTGGAAGTCAATCACATTTATAAACTTTCTAAAGCAAATCTTTCCAGCATCCGAAATATTGAGATCCTTTACCTTGGTCAAAACTGCTATTTTCGTAACCCATGCAATAACTCCTATGATATAGAGAACGGTGCATTTTCACAGCTTGTCAATTTAACACTGTTGTCTCTTAAGTCAAATAACTTATCCTATATTCCACATGAGTTACCCACAAGTCTGAAGGAGTTATATCTGTACAACAATAACATTAGAGAAATCACAGAGGAGGATTTCAAAAACTTAACAAAGCTTGAGATTCTGGATATTAGTGGGAACTGTCCTCGGTGTTATAATGCCCCTTTTCCATGTAAACCATGCCCAGATAACTTACCGCTTAAAATTGCCAACACAGCTTTTAAAATGCTGGCAAAACTAAAAACCCTGCGTCTCCACAGCAACTCTCTGTCTTTTGTGGCACCCGAATGGTTTATCAACATGACAGAGCTGAGAAGACTCGATCTGTCTTCTAACTTTTTAGCAAGAGCAATAGGGGACGCTGTCTTTCCACAGTTCCTTGGTAAACTGGAAGAACTGGACCTATCATTTAACTATGAGCTTCAGATATACCCTAAAACACTGAAGCTGAGCAGTCAGTTCTCATCGCTTACTTCCCTTAAAATTCTCAGGTTGAAGGGCTATGTGTTTCAGCAGCTACAGCCAGTGAGCATTGCACCTTTGAAACTTTTACCAAACCTAGAAGTTGTAGATTTCGGAACAAATTTTATTAAAATCACAAATCTTAGTATTCTGATGGAATTAAAAAGCTTCAAAATAATAAGCCTGTCAGACAACAAAATATCTTCCCCGTCTGATGGGGAAGACACTGTTGGTTTGTCTGGAGGTGAGCCCTTGTACTGGTCTCCCATATCTACTGCTGAGCAATACACAAATAGAGAAGTCAGAGAGATTCATTACTTCAGATACGACGAATACGCTCGCAGCTGCAAATACAAAGATAAAGAATTGGGAACTGTTACGTCTTTTGTCAAAAAGAAATGCAGTCAGTTTGGCAAAACCCTAGATGTGAGCAGAAACAACATTTTCTTCTTACATTCAAGATTTTTAAATCTTAAAGAGCTCAGATGCCTCAATCTGTCTGGTAATGCAATGAGCCAAAGTCTGAATGGCTCTGAATTCACCTATCTGACAAACTTAAAATACCTAGACTTTTCCTCAAATCGCCTGGACCTACTCTACCCCACTGCCTTCCAAGAGCTGAAAAATCTGGTTATTTTGGATATAAGTAACAACAACCACTACTTTGAATCAGAGGGCTTGACACACATGCTTAATTTCACTAGGAATTTAAAACATCTCAAGATACTGATGATGAACCACAACAAGATCTCTACCTCCACTAACACAGAGCTGGAGAGTGAATCTCTTCAGAGGTTAGAGTTCAAAGATAACCGATTAGATATGCTGTGGAGAGACGGGGATACTAGGTATGTCAATTACTTCAAAAAGTTAAGAAACCTGACTGTCCTTGACATCTCTCATAACAACCTTAAAGATATTCCACGAGAGGTGTTCAGCGGTTTACCTGATAAACTGTCTGAGCTCTACATCAGGAGTAACACACTAAAATCTTTTAGATGGGGGGAACTAATACTTCTGCTTTCTTTGCAGGTATTAGATCTAACTGGAAACTATTTGACTACTGTTCCTCATATGCTGTCAAACTGTACCAGATCTCTCAAGAAGCTCATTTTACATAATAATAAAATCTTCCAATTAACACCAGATTTCCTCAAAGACGCCTCCAGTTTAACATATCTAGATCTTAGTTATAATGTCATAGAATACATAGAAGAGTCTAGTTTCCCGGATGAAGTTGTTGAAAAAATGCATAAATTGTTGTTGCACAATAATAGATTTCAGTGCAATTGCAATGCCACATTATTCATCAAGTGGCTTAACAGGACCACAGTGACCATCCCCAAACTGGGAACAGATGTTAGATGTGCCTCTCCTGAAGCAAAGAGAGGTGATCTTGTTATCTCAGCCAACCTGTTGGCCTGTCAGCACCCCTACCTGTCACTCATCCTCTGCACCCTCATGACTTCACTTATTCTCAGCTTTGTCACCCTGTCAGTCTCCAGCCATCTTTTCCTATGGGACATCTGGTACATCTACCACTTCTGTAGGGCCAAACTCAAAAACTATGGCCGCCTCCACTCCCAGAGTTCCCTCTTTGATGCCTTTGTGATATACGACAAGACGGATCCTGCAGTATCAGAGTGGGTCATCAAAGAAATGTGCGTACACCTGGAGGACTGTGGCGAGCGTCGTCTCGAACTATGTTTGGAGGAACGTGACTGGATCCCCGGGTGTCCCCTGATCGATAACCTCTCCCAGAGCATCAACAAGAGCAAGAGAACTGTGTTTATTCTTACCAATAAATACATTAAAAGTGGAAACTTCAAGATAGCTTTCTACATGGCCCATCAAAGGCTGATGGATGAAAAAGATGACGTTATAGTACTGATCTTCTTGGAGAAAGTACCATGTAATTCAAAGTACCTCAGATTAAGAAAAAGACTGTATAGCCGCTCCGTTTTACAGTGGCCATCAAACCCTCAAGCCCAGCCATACTTCTGGTTCAGCCTAAAAAATGTGTTAGCCACTGAAAGTCACAAACAGTACAACAACCTCTTCAAAGAGATATTGTAAATGCACTGTAAATTGTGTTTGAGACAATGTAGTACTTACTTCCCTCTTGGATTTTACATTGTTCTAAATGAAGCTTTGTGTAGAATAATGTGTGACTATGTTAGCATTTAAATATAGTAAAATTACTGGAACATGATTGAACAACTGTGCCCATATTACTTCCCCATTTACTACCAAACATATAAAGTGACTGACTTGCTTTTTTGCCATCTCTGAATTGAGGTTACACAAAAATTGCCAACATAATCTGAAACTCGGAAGTGAAACCGGTGCACTTCTTCAAATCATGAGGTTCTTGTGTACCAGAGTATTACTTGTTTTGTGAACAGCACCTCAGCTGCTGAAAAAAGGCACCAGGACTACATCAATTTCAAGTTAATCTGGAGAAAAATTCAAGAGTACATGCAAAATGGTGAGTTTTGCAGATGTGTTCTCGAGGTTTACTTTTATACATAGTGGAAAGTGCAGGTTTTATAAATTTACAGATTATGTCTGATATTTATGCTGCTTTGATATTTCTATGTATTCTGTAATTATTGTGTATTCCTGAATTATGTTGTTCTGTGCTTAAAACTTTACAACATAATATAATGCATGTCCTAATGCTATATTTTGTACATTAATTATCCCAAAAATGTTTGAGTGCTTATAATGTTTGTTGAAAACTGTTATAAAAATGGTGTGTTCTACAGTAAATTAAACTCCAACTTGAAATAAGTGTCAATCTTATCCTTTATTTTTATCCCTAGTACTATAGAACCTATTATATATTACCCTACTATGCTGTAATTTTACTCTCAGTAATTTCTATAGATACCTCCTTCTGTTCCAAATCATTGTTTAAACCATAGATTTTGTTGTATTTTTTAGTGAAAGTCCTCAACTGGTAGATATAGTAAATGCATATCAGGCAATTTACAGAATGTCTGGAGTGTTTTCTGCCATGTGCCACGTTGGGTGAATATGAGCGTTACAATAAAGAGCTAAATCAAAGTAACACAAGATAAACTGCATTTAATAACAGGCTTTGTTTTTGCCCTACAGTATTTAATGAGGAATTAAAGTAAAGTGAATGAGAAAAGTATTTACAGCTTCATATTTCTGGTAAAATATTAAGTTTTATTTACAGTAACATGTCTGAGAGATTACCGCCCCCTGCTGGATAGAAAACCCCAGCTTCATAACAAACTGCAATGAAGTCTCTTCACGGTGTGTTTTTGTTGTTTATTTACAGACTTTCAGAGGTTGGATGTGCCTGGTGCTGTTTTGTCTGTGTTGCCATCATGAGATCCAGCCTTCTGCATGTACACCTTTGTGGATGAAACGAACGTTCCCCTGTGACGTCTCAGCCGATAATGCCTCTAAGATTGTGTTTGACTGTAGCAGACGTCTCCTGAAACACGTACCTGATGGGATAACTCGCAATGTGACTGTACTCGACTTATCGTTGAATTTCATCAAGAATATTTCAAAGACTTGTTTTTCTGAACTGTTGAATCTCACGCTACTCAATCTCAATGAGGCCAACAAAAACAAAGTGGTGACCATCGATTCTCAGACGTTCAAGAATCTGACAAATTTGCATACACTGAAATTGAGTGGCAATTGTCTCACAAAAATCCCTGACAATCTGCCAGTCAGTTTGAGAAACCTCGAGCTTAACAACAACAAGTTTCTGTATTTGGATCAACGCATTCTTTCCGGCCTAACAAATGTGACAAGCCTGTGGTTATCAAAAAACTGTTACAGCTGGAATCGATGTAACAAAACTGTTCAAATTATGAATGACAGTTTTGGACACATGACCAACCTGCAGATTCTGGATTTGTCCTTTAATAACTTAACCTCTGTTCCCAAAAAACTACCCCAGTCACTTCATATGTTAAATCTGGCTTCTAATAGAATAGAGTACATATATGAGGATGATTTAATTGGGCTACATAATTTAAAGACCTTAAAAATACAAGGGAACTGCCCAAGATGTCAAAACGCTCCATTTCCTTGTGTCCCTTGCAAAAACAATTCTCTTCATATCCATCCTAATGCATTCTACAGTCTAACAAAGCTTAAAACACTGAATCTAGGAGGAAATTCACTTGACCATCTGAAATCCTCCTGGTTTGAGAAGCTGACTAACCTCACAGAACTGTTTCTCGCATTTAACTTCTTACAGAAAGTAATAACTGGAGAAGGACAATTTTTAACAAACCTACACAAAGTGGAAAGAATGGATCTCTCATTCAACTTTGCATTGAAGTCCTACCCTCTAACATTAAATCTTTCAAGTGATTTTTCAAGTCTTGAGTCACTTACAACATTACATTTGCAAGGTTTGGTTTTCCAGACAATTGGGCCACATACACTCAAGCCACTATATGGGCTCAAAAATCTGTCTGCATTGAATTTAGGAACAAACTTCATTATTCAGCTTACTCCCAACATATTCAGAAATTTTCACCATCTGAAAATGATTTACCTTGCAGAAAACAGGCTGTATCCCATTTCAGTAAAAGATCATCCACATCCAAATAATGGCTATAGTGAGAGGTCAAGGGACCTTTCGATTTCACCTCTCATTCAAAGGCATCCAAAAGACTTTGCATTTGAGCTATCGCACAGTCTTGTTAGGCAAGAGTGCTTTGACTCTGGACGAGTGCTAATTCTGAGCTCAAATAATCTTTTTTTCATTAGTCCAGAGCAACTTAAGGTCTTTGAAGATATTAAATGTCTTAACCTCTCAGGAAATGGATTTTCAGCAGCACTTAATGGAACAGAATTCACAGCATTGCCTAATCTGACGTACCTGGATTTATCATTCAATAAAATTGACCTGGCCTATAGCCACGCCTTTCAAGAACTACAGAAACTACAAGTACTAGACCTCAGTCACAATG
>JAPTMW010000015.1:23719005-23731190 GCA_029822955.1 Ostorhinchus angustatus | reverse complement strand
CTTTACTTTGTCAATCTGTTACAGCTGATTGAACTTCCATAAATGAGTCAACTCATCAACTAGAAAAAAGTGAGCATGTGACCAAGGAAGAGCGTCTACAACACATGATCTGGACAAGTGGAGGTGGAAGCCTAAATCAATCGGGTGAGACTAATATCTTGAGTTCCTGCTGTCACAGACAATGACAGTTGCAAAGTTTTATTCCAGACTGATGGTATTATGTTGTGCACTAAACAGTTTCCCTAATTGCATTTCTTTAACAGGTCATTTATTACAAAATTGCTGAACAAACGTGAAAAGCCATGACAACAAAGACATCTCTGTTGAAAGTCATTCTACTGGGTGATGGTGGTGTAGGAAAGAGCTCTATCATGAATCGATATGTCACGAACAAATTTGATGCACATCTTTTTCACACCATCGGCGTGGAGTTCCTCAACAAGGACCTGGAGGTAGATGGCCACCAGGTTACCCTGCAAATCTGGGACACAGCTGGCCAGGAGCGCTTCCGCAGTCTGAGGACTCCATTCTATCGTGGCTCCGACTGCTGCCTGCTTACCTTCAGTGTAGATGACAACCAGAGTTTTCTCAACTTGGGCAACTGGAAGAAGGAGTTCATCTATTATGCAGATGTGAAGGAGCCAGAGAAGTTTCCATTTGTAGTACTGGGCAACAAAGTGGATGTGACAGAGAGGCAAGTGTCTACTGAGGAGGCTCAGCAGTGGTGCCAAGAGAACGGCGATTACCCCTACTATGAGACCAGTGCCAAGGATGCCACCAATGTTGCTGTGGCCTTCGAGGAGGCCGTGCGTAGAGTGCTTGCAATGGATGAAAGAACGGACCACCTCATCCCCACGGACACAGTCAAGCTCCACAGAAAGCCTCGTTCTGCTGCCACTTGCTGTTCATAACATGCAGGAGTTATCATTAACATTACTTTGCTGTTATGTCTGTTATGTGATGAGGCTGTAGGAGTACAATGCTGTAGTAACATTTTATTTAAATTATGCTACTGGCTTCATGATTTGTGATTCATGGAAGGTTCATAAATGCTGAAAAGATTTCTGTTTTGAAGAGTGTGAGAGTAAACACTAAATTCATCCCAGTGTAATTACAAATAAACTTGAAAGGACTGATTCTTTGGGTCTAACTCTTAGCCATGATTCAAAGGTCAAGTTTCAGAAGTAAGTAAAGAAAATTAACGACCTGTGAGAAACTAAAAATGTCATCGTGTAACAGGTTCCACTTCCCTAAATGTGCCATTCTGTCATAAAGAAGATTCGTGTGACTTCTGTGTACTTGATTATCACAGGGTTTTTAAAATGCATTCCCTAATGTGATGACACAGATGAAGTGTTTATGTATTTATCGTCAGACATAATTAAAAATAATTTATACATGCCATTAACCTTATTTCTGAGAATTATAAATTAACCAATTCACTATTTTGTGTAGCTAACAAACTGAGGCTCATTGTGATTATTGCACCTTTAGGTCTTGTTTGAGTATTTATGAGTAGATAATGGCTGTATGCTGGAGGCACTGAGGAACAAGACCCACAACCAATAAATAACAGTTGAAAGCAAGATTAACATGCATGGCATATGGTGTATTTAAGCTTCCTAAAACGTGTTCATTTTGTAACTTGTTGAGAAATAACTCGCTTATACTGAGAAGAATATTTCCTTGAGGAAGTTCTAATAAATTTATTGTCATTCCTTGGTACCTTTAGGTTTATTGATTTTAAATTATGTTTTATTTTAATGCACTTAAACATTTTTGTATTTACAGTTGAAAATCCCTCCCCACAGCCTATGATTAAAATGATGCACATCCAGGTTTCTTATTCAAAGTTGTATTGCTGGTATGCCACAACATAAATAAATCTCCTGAGAATTGTCTTTAAAGTATGGTTTGTTACATCAAAACTAAAGTTGATTCATTATTATTCCACTGGTTGAAACAGCACGGCTACAGCAACGACACAAGACTAACCAATATATTTCTGTAAATACATATTTAAGATTTTGTAGAGCTTCAATATTAACTTGCCACAAAACACACCGCCAGAAGTAAGAAATGAAGATTTATTAAACCATATTTTACAGAAGAAAAACCTTAAATAGACAATGTACTTGTAGAGTGCAGTTTGTTACCGAAGCAAGAAGAGGAAACTAAAACATGAAAACTTCCAAACAAGTGTGTTAGATACAATTCTGGATATATATACAACAAATGGTCATGACAAATCCAGATCCTTCACATTTGAAGTGATTAACTCAGGAGATGTTTCTTGCCGAGAAACTGGACTTTCCTCTCAAATGCTGTTGATCGAATTGGTGCATTGATTTCATAGAATGGATTCATTGCAAACTGAAAGACAGAAAATATTACATTAAAAAATACATAGTTATTCCTTATACCAAGATTTGAAGTAATGTAAAAGCCAGCTTACCTTAATGTATAAATCATACACGTCATTAAAAAAGTTCTTAATTCCATCTTCTTGTCGTACATCATGCAGCATGATGAATCTTATATGTACAATGAATAATTAAAGAAAATAAAGCCTTGCTCATTTAATCCTGTAACATGACTGACTGTTAGTGCATCAGCATCTGAAACTGAGAGGTGATTTTTTCATGTGGTCTGATTATTTAAAATTAACAAAGATATTGAATTTGGACCTCAGAACCAGAAACTGAGAATTAACAAGTATTAAATTATAAGAACACAATATTTAACATCTTATGCTATGTCCAAACTATGAGTCTTAATCTCTAAAATGATTTGATTACACATGATTATAACAACAATAATTACTTGGCATGTCAAGTGATTCTGAGATGTAATAGACAATGATAGTTTATGCCTTGGAACAACAGTTTATATTCTGTATGACATTCTATAAAAATGGAAGAAATGAGTTGGGAAAAAAGGATATGTCCTGCAGTGACAAAGGCTGAAACAAACCATTCATTGAACTTGTCCACAGTTTTCAAGTACATGTTGTTGGACAGCCACATGTTTTCATCCACTAAATCCAGAGCTGCATGGGCAATGAACTGGTTCAAGTGACGGTGGTCATCCTGCAATGAAACTGATCTCATTACACAACTTGATGAATAAAAAAAATGCACCATTATTTGCTAGAAGTGACAGTAATACCACTCACAGAAATGTGACTGTGGTCACATGATACATAGACCGTAGGGTGACAGTAATTGGTGTCCATTGTTGCGTCAGTTTTCACTTTTTTTCTCGGTTATTGGATAATTATAAACGTGGTGGGCTGTATGCTGTGTAATTAAAAGTGCATGATACCTTTGATTCAGGCTTCCCAGCTGGCAAGAACTCCATCTCAAACACGGGGTTGTCGTGATGACCAACCATAACGAAATAAAAACTTCCAGACATCGTTATCCTTTCTTCTGTCAAATCGATCTGAAACAAAATGTAACAGGTAAAACAGTGTAAATCCTTTAAATGTTACACGCAAATTATGTGAGCCATTCAGATAAGAAGCTAACGGCAGTCGCAGTGTAAAATAGAAGCTTTGACTGATAAGTCTCTTTACGTGATTCTTGTGGTCGTACGATAAAGATACTATGAGTCAAAATGTTAACAATATATAATGTAAGAAAAGCAACAAAAAAAACCTCTTTTTATATCGATACATGGACCTTTGTTTACCTGTCAATTTAGCTTCCTGAAAAAGAGCGAGGAGTCGCAAGAAGATGACGACATAGATGACAGAAGAGCGTATACATCAGTCACTTACAAAGTAGAAATAAAATATCATAAATGTACTACATAAATTATATTGCCGTATGCATTCCACCATCATGGATTTATTTTGGGGAAAAAAATATTTTTTATTAAAATGTGGTGCGTCATAAGTATGCGTCGAGCTTGAGCACAAATTTCCGTTGACTGATTTAAATGTAGGCACACCTCCTCCTTGAAAACAACACTAAGACGCTAGATGGTTTCCCGACTACAACTAATGAAAGTCTCTTTTACGATTATTATACATTTAGTTACGAATCAGACTTAGTGACACCCGTTTAACGTTAGGTAAGCACGGTTTAAAAACAGGTAACAGATGCGATCGTTCACATGTAGCTAATTTATGGATGCAGTGCTCTGATGTTGACCTGTTTCTCTTGTTAGAACTTGTAACTACCGACAGTATGTCGTCGGCCAAGGAAGATGTGCTGTCTCCAGATGAACTGAGAAAGAGGCTTTATCAGACTTTTAAAAGCAAGGGAGTACTCGATACGCTTAAAGTAAGTCATCTTAAAAGGCGAAAATGCTTTGACCATTCAGGCCAGGTTCGCAGTAGCATGCAGCCTGAAATATTATCTTGAGAAATACTGTAAATGTTTGAGTTACTAATATTCACGTATCATCTAATTCCTGAATCTATACGTTTATACACATTGTACTATAATCACTCCATCTCAGAGGTTCAGAGACATGTTTGTTAACGAATTCTTCTTGTTTAGCTAAATGAAGTCTGCAAAAGTACTCTTTCATTACCCAGAAGCCAAACTGTCACAAGACGGTTAATCAAATAACTTTCCCACATCTACAGAAGAAGAATGCCACATACACAGGAATGCAACAGTACTTTCAATCTAAAACAATGATCAGTAAAATCTGACAGAAACAATGCCTGCTTTTACTTGCTTTACATTCATTTTGCTGATAGCACATGTACCCAAAAGGTTTTATAATGTGTAATACTTACCAGTTCACACACTAGTGGAATAGTCACTAGGAGCATCTTGGGGTTCAGTGTCTTGCTGAAATACATTTCATCATGTGGACATGGGTCGGGGATCGATCCATCTTTCTTGAGCTCCAGCCGATTCAAATACATCCTACAATATTTATCACAATACCGCTACCCCTTGTATGTTTACTTTTGTGTCCTCATCACTGGATCTGTTTTGGTTTGATCCAGACACAGCTGCGTAACCAGCTCATTCAGGAGTTGAAACACCCACCTTTGACAGGAGGAGGATCGGTTCCCAGGCCAGTTCCTATGAAATCGGAGTCCCTTTTGCTCTCTGCCTGTAACAGCATAGTTGCAGATTATCTTCGCACCTCAGGGTATGAGTACAGCCTGTCTGTATTTCACCCTGAAAGTGGCCTTTGCAAAGACAAGGTGAGCATGAACATCACATTTGTTGAATTTTAGCAAGCATAGGCATTAAATGAACACTCACTGCAAGTATAGATTCCTGTCTCTGATCAGCTAGTATCAATTTTGACAGATTTTCACAAAAGATGACCTCCTTCAGCTCCTAAAAATCCGCCCAGACTCACCATTATACAAACTCCTGGTAAATGATCCTATGATTTCTGTATATAAATGGTGCTTTTAAAAATATGAAGTAATTACACATAAATTCTGAAGTAACACCACAGTCTGTTTTTTTTCTTTCTTTTTTTAAACAGTCTTCAAACAGAGAAAATGATGATAAAGGTATTTGTAGCATTTTCTTCCTTTTCAAAAACTGTTTCTTGTGCAAGTACTGTGTTTGATATATTTTCTCTTTATCTTACAGGGTTCCTATTTAGTCTTTTGACAGAACTAACATGCAGTGGTTACACTCAAGCATTTTGCCATGATGCTGACACTCAGACAACCCACCTGTCTAGTTCTGGAGAGTCGCTTGGTATGATGAATTAATGTCTGAGAATGAATCTTATGTATTCGACTTGTAATGCAGAGGTTTACTGTTTTTTGCTCCTCTTTTGTTCACAGTTGAAAAGATGAAAATGATTGATAAGGAATATGAGAGCTTCAAGTCCAGTGGGGAGAAATGGTTTTCGTTTCAATCCAAAATTGATTCATATAGAAAAGAAATAGGAGGACAGATGGAAGCAGAAATGAAGACAAAGGTATTTCTGCAAATTCCCACTTAGTACTAAATATTATTGAAAGGCATTAATGTTTCATTGTCATGGTATGTGATTCTGCTTCTCATTGTATTTATATCTTTTGGTGACAGATTCAGCATTTTAAAGATGTTGAAATTGCAAAGGTGAAGATGGAAGAAAAAGCAAAATTCCACAAAGAATTTAATAAACTTAAACAAGAATTGGAGGAGACTTATGAAATGAAGTCAAAGGCATTGATGGAGCGTGAGAAAAACGCCATTGCTCGGTTACAAAAACAGCAAGAGGTAAATAAATGTTATTTTACTCTGCTCATAAAGCAACTTCAATAAAGTAGACCAGTAGGAGTAATTATGGGAGGCTTTAAACCAGGCTTTTTTTTTTAAGAACTTCAACTGGTTTTAATGTATGATTCACTTAATGTTTCTCTTGCATTAGATTGAAGAAAAAAATGTCTACATGCAGAGACAGTCGGTTTTAAAAGAAATTGAAACACTGCGGAACCGAGAGAGTGAGCTTAGGTTGAGAACAGAGGCTTTTGAAAAGTAAGAACACTTTGTACCATTTATAATGAAGTGTTGCTATGATCCAATGTTGTTGGTTATAAAGGAATGGCACTTACTAAAAGTGTGACCACAGGACCTGTCAAATTCATGAGGAGAAAGTCAAGACGACAGGAGAGCTGCTGAGGAGGAGAGAACTGGCAGTGAAAACTCTGGAGGATACATACGACCAGAGGTTGAAGAACGACCTCTCCAGGTATTTTCACTTTAAACCAAATGTCTCACTCACCCTCTGCTTTTAGGGATACTCCCATCATTTGACCAGAGGATGTCACTGTTGTAAAGCTTTGTTTTAATGTAACTATGAAAACTTTAAAATAGTGAGTCTGTTATAATGTTGTTTTTTATGTGTGTTACCATCACAGGTAAGACCTTTCAGTACTGAGAGAAGCATATTTTTAATGTTTGGTCTCTCTTAATGTTTTATTTCATGTTAGATATCAGTTTGAGTTGAAAGAGGAATTTGTCAAGAGAACAGAAAAACTGACAGAAAATGAGACCAGAAACAAAGGTGAGAACCTAAATAATCCTGTGTCAGTAACTAGCTCGCTGTTGTGTCTTTGAGTTAATATCAAACTTTTTTCCTCTCAGTGGAAACTACTCGCATCCAAAAGGAGACGGCTCTACTTGATGCCAGAGTAGAAGAGCACAGTAGAGCATGTTCAGAGCTGAGAAGACTGCAGGTTGCTACTAAATAACACAACTAAATAAAACAAGACATCTTGATGTAATTTGCTAATAAATGTGTTTTAGTTTAGTGTAACAATTTATTGTTTTGCTCCATTGACTCTTTCAAGAAGGTCAAACAACATATTTGCCTTAATCAAGATAAACAACATGTGAAACTTATATCTAATGTCCATCCCCCAGAAAACATTTTTACTGTCCTTCACGTCCCAATTCACTATATTTACCGCCCATATAATGTACAGTTTTATTGTAGAGAAGTGCTGACATAAGAAAATGGTAATTATTGTCTTAATAAAATTAGGTTTTCTGTTCCCGTGTCAACTTTCTTCATGTTTCTTATGTTGTTCACCAGGTGGATCTGGACACAGCTCATCAACAGGTGTCACTGCTGAATGAACAGAAGGAGGTTTTCAGGGAGAGACTTGAGAACATGAGTGACTACTCCAGTTTGAAAAGGGAGAAAACAGAGCTGCAGGGGCAGCTACGGCTGCTAAAGAAACAGCTGGAGGAGGCCCGTGAGGAGAACCAACTTCTCCGTGCAGGTGAGGAGCGGCTGGTTCTCCCTCCCAGGAGTCATTATGGGCTGTTGTTTACCTCCCTGAAAATCATAAAAATAGGATTTGTTTGTAAATTTATTGTGCGGTATATTAGTATTTTTTCTTCCTTAGAACTAATTAAAAGCAGATTCTTTGCTGCATTTGCAGCACTTGGGCTTGTGAACAATGTAATCTATTGGGAGATGCAGTGTAGCGTGAATCATTCATGCTAGTCTGTCCCACTGTTTCTGGCTCAGCTCAGTCTTTTTCAGTGTGTCTTGCCTGCCAATGCTGGGCCTTTTGTCGTGCGTTTTGCACACAACTCTCTGAAGAGAAACCAGGGGGTGAAAAGTGGAGTGAAGAGGAGCAGAGACAGAGGCCTCTCTTTACCCATGGCAGTGAACCAACATTTTCCATCTCTCTGAGGGATGCAGTATTCTTCCTGTTCAAGGATGTGGCAAGGGACCACTGTGCATCTTTCATTTATCACTAACAAAAGGCAGCACAATAGTACAAAGCCCTAAGTCCTGTATTTTGATACAAGCCAGATTCCTGCCATAAAGCAGAGTATTAAAAAAAAACATCCTAAATCAAAATGTCAGCCAGTGCTGTTTTATCAGATCGCTCCTCTGCTGAAGTAGGAAATACAACAGTACACTGACAGAAAGGCCTATCTTTTTGCTTTTGCTTTGAATGTGATGACCTTTTGCAGATTTGGGCAGACCATCTAAAGAGCAACTGGCTTTGCAGCTGGAGCTTCAGAGGCTGCAGAATGCTCGAAGGCTCGATGTGGAAGAATTTGACAACCAGAAACAGGTGCTGCAGGCTCAGCTCCAGAGTGAGGTCAGTCATATCACATCCTCGTGCTGAGTGTGGGAAACAATGCTGTAAGCTATTTTTTTTCTATAGAGTGGTGTCTCACCTTGGAGAATTGCTTGTGCAATTCAGGTTTGCCCCTGGATCTGTGTATCTGTACAAAGTGATTTTCTGTGTAATGTCCCGTCTGCTGTGTTGTGCAGGTGCAGCGTTGTGCTCAGCTTCAGGCCCAAGTTATTGAATATGAGGAGAAGTCCCAGTGGATGAGCAATCATGTTGACGAGATCAAGATGCAGCTTCGCCAAACTCAGCAAGGTATTCCATATCTCACCTTTAAGTGTTTTCCCATTAGTGAAGTCCCTTTGAAACCTTTTTGTTTTCTGTAATTCTCCAATTATGTATGTTAGAGATAATCATACATAATTTGTTGTTCTTCAGAGACTAGCTGTCTTTCTTGAGTAGAGCAATTGTAAACAACTGTATTTTTTATAGATTTAATGCTTCCTTTATTTAATTATGACAGAATTTTATCAGACACAAGAAAGACAGTTGAGTTTTAATAGTAGCACGTAAATCCCTAGACGTAACCTAGTTGCATGTTTAAACATTTTTTTTCTGGTCTGTGATCTTTTATGGTGGTTGTTCTTCTGTATTAGTGCTCAACTCTCCTGTGGTTTGCTTTTCGTTTCCTTTCCCCCTTTTGTGTGATCCATCTCACATTGGCAGCTCTTGAAAATGAAGTGCTGCGTAACCCCAAACCCTCTCTTGTTGATCGTTCCGTACTGGAGCTCAGCACTGACAAGCTGGTTCCCCCAGACATCTATGTGGACAGAGCGGTACTCAACTCCAGGGTGGGTTATGGTGTTTGTGAACCAGGTTCCCCCTCACAAGGACATAAGTTCCATTGGAGTGATTCTCCAGATTCGGATATGGAGCTGGTGGCTGAAGCCAAAGCTCGGATTCAGGAGCTGCAGAGGGAAGCGGAGACGTTGGAGGAAGCTTACAGGACCTACCAGCAGAGGGCAGTGATCTCCACCATCTCACACATGCTTCTCCCAAGACCTCTCTCTCCACAGCTGGCACATCCTTCACATCACCCTGACCCCCCCCTGAGAAAACAGCACAGACGTCACCCTCCACAAAGTACCAGATCCCCCTCCAGAAAAGCCTTACACCCTGAAATTCCCAACCAGCCAAAGGTGGCCTTTTTAGAGTACCCCGTTCAGGTCAAGTCGACTGACCGCAGTCTCCATTCACTGACTGAGCCTCTGTTTGCAAGAGACGAACATTTGGCGGATGAGGCCTCCACTCCATCCAGGCGTATGTCTTCCCCTCAGCATTCACCCTCCAGGAAAAAGCTTCAAACAAACAGCACAGGAGGTACATTTGAACACATTCATACCACCCTCAACATATTATTTCATATGTCTTTTTTTTTTTTTTAATTTGTGAATCAACAGCTGATGTGCAGGCCGATGAATGACTTGTATGTATAGGTTTGTTTTTATACCTATTTAATAACAACACACAAGACTTAAAATTGGTGAACACTATGATTATATTAATTGTGTTATATAACATCGGACTGGAATGATGTTTAAGTGGGTCTGTGCTATGCTCTATTTGCAATGCACAAGTAGATGAAAAAAAAAATTGAAATTTAAGAATGGAAAATACATTTTTCGTGCACCTGATAAGGGCTTTAATCAAAAGATATCAGCACCTCTTTGTTTCTCAGAGAATGAAAACCTGCACATGCATCTATTCATTTTTTGTTCACTAGTTGATGCTATTTTACCTCAAAATGGGATTTAATCAGGTCAGTTAAACAGTCTGTCACATCATATCCAACCTAAAAATTCTGGCTCTCCTTGACAGCCCTGGCTCCTGACCGAGAGCTCCCCAGTGCCTCCTGTCGTGAAGTGGCGACCTCAGGTGACTTTTTATCTGAGCTCAGTCCACCTCACAGTCCTCAGCTCAGGAGCACAGCGCGAGACCCGTCCAGGTACCATCTGGCATTGTCTTAGCAAGGACGCTACAACATTTCAACACATTTTACAATAGTAGAGCCAATATAAATTCTGTCTTCTTTCCTTCAGTGCACCAAAGCCGACCTTCTCCAGCTCAGAGTCTTCTCCACAGCCAGAGAAGATAAGCCTAGACGATCTCACAGAGAATTTACCAGGTTTTTTCCTTCTTTTTGTTCATGATGACATTATTATATATTGATACTGTAGACATAAAACTGCTTAAGGTAGTTCTCTGGTATTTCCACCAGTCACGTCACTGAATAGGTTAAAGTTCCCTCAGAATTCATAGTACATCATATTTATGATCTACAGGCAACTTCTAATCCACTCACATGTTACATTTTTGTTGTTTTTTTTTTACTTTGTTTATGAGAGATGACAAATCCAACTTCCAGGACCAGGGGTTTTTCCTGTTGTGCCTCAAGCCTTGAAGCTTTGACTGTATATCCTGTGACGAACAACCTTTCACCACACAATGTATTTTCTGTTTTTTACGCCCACAGCACTTGACATCAGGGTGCAGGATTGCATGAAGTGTCGTATGTAATTTAATCAGTTTATATGTAACCTATTTGTCCTCTTGTCACAAATTGTGATGCAGTGATGTATCAAAATAATATTTTCCACATAATTTTAAAAAACACTGTAAGAAATGGAGAATATCCATGAGGCAGGATTTAGATTTTGGACTGGCTGTTTGTTAATGAGTGTGACTGGTCTCCAGAGTGTCCTTTCAGTGGACCCGCACAATGGTGAAGATGAAGGGCAGCTGATTATGTATTCTGTGCCGGTCCTCTGGCCCTGTTGCATTATGGTGGAACATAAAAGATCTCTTTGTGCATGTCTCCCTCCAGAGCACAGCCACATTCCAGAGCTTCTCCTGGACACTGCCGTCCCTCTCTCTGAGGAGGCCCCTGACGGCCCTGCTGTCCCCCGCCTACAGACTCCGCAGGACCTCCCTGAAGCCCCAGTAGACATGAAGGGCCAGGAGGGTGAGTCGTTTGTCCCCCATTACTGAAAATCATGGTTGAACTCATGTGACAAGAATGGCTACTTCCCCAAGCCGCCATTCTTATGAACGTCCAGTGTCATTTCTATTGCATCTACTCTGGAGTTCATACTGACGGCTCATCTGAATCATGTCATTTACATATATATCATTTTGGTTTAGTCCCACAACCATCAGGTGACTCTGCCAAAGAGGAAGAAACCGAAGATGAGGAGCAAAAGTGGGAAAGGGAGAGAAGAGAAAGGCAAGAACGAAGGCAGAGAGAACAAGAAGAAGCACGAGAGAGGGAGCAGGAAGAACTCAAAAGACTGGAGAAAGACATGGTAGTTATTTTGTTGGATGATTTATACCAACCGCTGTGTGTTTGTGTTGACCGTGATTGAATCTGTGTCTGTCCAGCTTTCGCAACAGGTGGAACAAACAAGTCTGGAAGAGGAGGATGTGGGAGCTGAAAAAGGTGGAGGTGAGAAGGAGCGAGGGGTAGAGGATGATGGAAAGAAGTCTCAAGTAGAAAATCCTTTGGAGAAATACATGAAAATGGTCCTGGAGGCCAGAGAAAAGCAGCAAGCACGAGTGAGTAGCACCACATTCACTTGAACGAACAGCTGCCTGTTTATTTTAGTTTTTTTTT
>JAPTMW010000015.1:23521651-23537943 GCA_029822955.1 Ostorhinchus angustatus | reverse complement strand
TTGTGTACCGTTAGCAGTATTGTCATCCACAAAGGTCAAGACTTATAAAAGGTGCTGCTGTGATGGATGAGAAGGTGAAAGCGTATTCATTTGAATAATTGACCATTTAAAGGGATTTTTCAATATGTCTAGGACTGGAATTTGATTGGCGTTTCTCCTTTTCTCTTACAGAATAATGGATCCTTGGTGTGGTGCCAGAATCACAAGCAGTGCTCCAAGGTAGTGTGATTTGTTTTTTCTTTTCTTTTTTTTTTTCATGAATGAGACGCATGCCACATACATGTCTCATTTTATAGAAGATACTACACCATATTTGTACGAGTCGTGACAGGACTTGTATTATCATGCCTGCAGGAATCACCTCGTGAGTTGTAGACTGTCAGTAGGAAAAGTCTTTATTTCCAGCTAATCCTAACAAGACAGTTTCTCCGTTCGTTGACATTTGTTAAATTCCTCAATTAAATGATCTGAAGAAAGTAAATGCCTGGTGATTTATGGAAGCAAAGCATAAGGGTTTTTTTTTAACTGTTGCCATTTGAAATTTCAGTAGAAGGTAGTGCAGTACACCTCCCGCAGGGCTTGTTTGTGTTTCGTGCCCTGTCCCAAAGAAGGTTGATACAAAGCTGGTGCTGACAGCTCCTCTGAAAAGATGGCGCTGACATATTCTATCAAACTCTCCTGGAGCTGTTGACAAGGCTCTCTGAGATGTGCTGTATAGACTTTAGACAGAGGACACTGTGGAACTCAAATAAGAAGGATGATACGCGAGCAGAGCCCAGTTCAAGTAGAAATCTGAACAATGCTCTCTGTAGCTGTCAAAACCTCTCATCTCCCCACACACAGACCGTGAAACAAGGAGTCGATGCTGTTATTCCATGAGAACTCAAAATCCGATATATGTGATATTCACGGGAGTGCAGTTTTCCTTTCTCCTCAGTTTTCCTGCACACCATAAACCTACGCTGTATTATGTATGGGAAGTTGTCCAGGTGACCACAAATTATATTCCTTGTGTGTGTTCCAACAAATGTGCATAAACATCAGTGTACTTAAATAGGAATGCATGCTGAGAATTTGGGCGACTCTCAGTAAAACAATGGTGAGTAAATGGAAATTCCTCTTAGAGTGGATTCCTTTTTTTATCTTCACTTAAAATATCTTCACATTTGGGTTATGTATTAATCACAATCAGTGTCTAGTATCATCTGCCTCACAAAATGACCTTTTCCGTTTGATTTCTACATTCCTTCTTTGAATTTCAAATTGTTTCCTCTGTAATTTGCATTGCCTGGGCTACAGCACAACCATTGTGCTTTGTGCTTTCTACTACATCTCCAAATGTATTGGTGCTTTCCCTTAACCTTATTAGCAAATATATAAACCTTGTTCCTCTGTCGCATCTCTGAATGGGCTACAATCAGGGCTCAAGTTGTGCTTTTAATTGTAATTGAACACCACATAGTAATTTAAGAAACTCAAGATAAAGTTCAGGCTTGTCAGGGTTGTTTGTCTCTCAAACCAAATCTTACATTATTAAAGACTATCTGTAACCAGTCTTTTGTCTGCAGCGTTAATGTATTGGCGCTTAAGAAGGCAAACCTTTGTTTTCACCATGCTGTGAAACTTGTTTCTCTCCTTTCCACTATGATGGCCAACACTGGCTCTTGGCACTAGTCATTCCCCAGTCGTTTTATGTTTGAAAAGGCTTTCGCTGGCTGCAAGTCCAAGCACAGCATACTGTTTTCATAATCAACCAACTAACACTGCTGAAAGTCTGCAATGGTCCAAAACTCTTTAATAGACTTCTTGTTCTCTCTGCTATAACAAGCATGTAAGTTCACACTTCTTTATCCTTCTTGTTGGCTGAAAACAAATGAGATTGGATTTGGTGTAAACCCTTAAAACTAATGGCATGCTACCATTAGTGCTGTGCAACTGTAGCTCAAGATGTCTTCATATTTGGTTAATTTAATTTCATCCTAGCTTGTGGATCAGCCATGCAGGATATATTTGCAGGCCAGGGCACACTGCCTGTGTTAACTTTGCACCCAGAAGTCAATATTTTGGTGGCAAACATCACCACACTTCACATCCACATCAATGGCTTGAGTGCACTCTCTGAGTTTATGTGTAGTGTGTCAAAACACAGGGCTATTGTGGCCACTCTTAACAATTGTACCAAATAGGCCCATGTTGTACAGTGGTTCCTTGTGAATAGCTCTACAGCCGCTGATTAGCCTCTTCACTTCATGAACAGCACACAGTCAAACAAGGAGACAAAGGAGGCGACTCCCGGGGAGTGCGTTAGGGCAGAAGGCCTGTCCACCCAGAGAGCTCCCTGCCTGTGAAGAAAATGTGAGGAAGCACTGCCTAATAATTTAGACAAAGATGCTGTGACCTCGTCCATCTGTTGCCGCTTTAAGAAATCAAAGCCTCCTGTTTCCATGTGTGCTGAGAAAGTCATCCTGGTCATCTCATATGCAGTGTCCAGAATCAGCTCGGCTCTCAGTGTCCCCATTGTCATGGTAATTAACCTGCTTGCCCTCTCTCTATAGCAGAATGAGGTGGCATTTTGAGAGCTGGTGAGTCATTATCATGCCATAACGCTGGACTAGCAACAAATTCCATTCAGCAGGGGGAACAAACAGCAGGCATTTCTATCAGCTATTGTCATTTTGTCTCCCTACTGTTAGAGCTCCCTACTTGGGAAGTTTGGATGTGATCCCTGAAAGTTTTGAGAAAAAAAAAACAAAACTCCAGGGTGTTCTTTTTCTGCTGGTGCAAAGAAAGTAGATTTTGTGCATGTGCATGGGAGAGTGTTCAGAAGCAGCCAAGAAGCTTTCCACATTCATAGCATGGCTGATATTAGCAGGGTTGCTTTCCCCATGGGTGTGATCCAGGCTCCAAATCAAATGCTAGGATTGACTTAAGGCAGCTAAATGCCGGGCTGCGAAAAAGCAGTGCACTTCATTACTCAAAGTCTCTCAGGGAAGGAAGAGAAGAAAGGACATGTGCACTATGCCTGAATAACTTGGCCCGCAGTGACTCACTGGAACATCACTAAGCATTCCACAGAAAGAAAATGTTAATAATATTTTTCTTGTACACACACTGAATATCCTGAACATTTCTCAAAATAAGTGCTGTTTTCCTCCTTTGAGACTGATCTGTCAATTAATTAGATTCAATAAGCTGAAGCAGCAGCCTCTAACGTTTCTTTTAGTAGTTGGATGTTTACATTGTTCTTCAAAGCAGCCACATCCATGCATTTTATTTACAAGAATTTGCAGTGGGAAAAGCTTTATAAAGCAACATTGTCTGGTTCCCATTTGCCGGCAATGAGTCGTGCATGTCTTTCATAGATGTCTTACATATCCCAGGTGGCTCCTTTGACTGGTTTTCTCTGCCAATCACACCCAGAGCTCTACATACCAACATGAGAATAAGAAGTGTTTACTCTTTTGGACGAACACGCGCCTTCGTCTTCACATGTTGGAAGCTTTGGAGCGGTTTGCTTGAATAACAATCATTGGAATGCTACTATGTCTCATTCAGCTGTGTCTTTCAAAGCCCACTGTCAAACCCCTCTACCAACCCCCACAGTTTCTCACGCCAAAATAAAATGGTCAAATTTTTCCAATACTGTGTTTTTTTTCCAAGGACACTTGAACTTATAAAATTAAATTAGAAACACAGTCTCTTTCTTGAGTAATAATCATAATCAAGAGCAAATGTGTCATGTCTAAGACTTTGAATACAGCAGCAACTGATGATTCTTTTGATTAATCTGATGATTGTTAATTCAATAAAACAATTAATTGATGGAAATAGTGAAAATAACTCCCTGAATGATTCCAAAGTGAGATCTTCAGAGTTGTCATTTTTGATTAACTGGCCCAAAATTAACTCTTATAGACCTAGAATTATTTTTATGGTGACTTCCTGTTGAAATTTTCCTCTACATCTAACCTTTCCCAAGTGAATTAGAACCATTCATTTTAATCTTACTGTCTGTGTTTTACATTTTCAATTCAGTTCAATTCAATTTTATTTGTAGAGCCCTATATGACAACAAGGTTATCTCACAGGGCTTTACAGAGTTAATTGAAATACAAACAACAGTCAAATAAACAGCCAGTGAAAAGCAAGTGTACATGCAGGTATTATAGTAGGAACTATATTTAATTTAATGTCAATGTTTATAAAATAGTAAATTCAAAGGCTATAATACCAGATCAGAGAAAACTGTAGAAAAAGTGACGTTTCAGGTGACATCATTTACTGAATGCAAAAACAAGCATTATCCAATGTAATTTGTCAAATTACATAGTTGTAATGGTAAATTAGTGTTGTAAGATGATAGTATTTCTGTGGTCACTGTGGAGCCTCTGAATTCTCCAAATCAGTCATATCTGATCCGGCTGAAAAGCTGAGAAACACTTTGCCTGAATTAATTCCATGCATTGATAGGTTTAGTGGTGCAAAAGTTGTTAAACGTTTTAAATCAGTAGATACTTTTGATCCGGCTGATTATGTCTTTGAGGGTTAAAATGAGACGCTTGTGAGAAAACGGGGGCAGAAAACTGTATAAATTGACATTTTTGAGAAGCTGATTTATGCTTGAAAACCCACTGAAACGACTAATGATGTGTCAGAATAGTAGCTGATAATTATTTGTTTTGATTGATTAATCCATTAGTTGTCGCAGCTCTACATTTGAAGCTTTAAACGTGTGTCAGTGCTATTTACAAGTCTGTTTTGTGGTCATCTTTTCCTTTGGCGGCAAGTAGTATATTCTGAGGTTCCCTGCAAAACTGTGATAAAGTGGGTGCTTGGTGGTAGTTTACAGCTGGGCATGGCTGGGATTGTTAGGTACTTAGACAGACTTCAAAGCACCTTTTGGTCATGTTGAGGCCAGACGCTTGTCTCACCTCTTCGACTTGGTGCTGGCCACATTACCAACACCGACACCTCAAAGCAAGCTGGAATAGAAATCAATCTGTCAAGTGGGCAGTGTCTGGATTGCCTGTCAATGTTTCTGCTAAACAGAGCATAAAATTTGTCTGGATGAAACAACCCCAGTCATTTTGACTTGATTGATTTTCTTATTTGGTAAAACTGTTATTCACCCCGCTGAAAATGAAGTAAAAAGACCTGTCTGTAGTTTCTCTAAAGCCTCGTATTTTGTAATTTATCTAGTTTTAGGCTGTGTGAGTGTTTGTGTGTGGGTGGCAGAGGAGTGTGAAGCAGGGCTGGTCAGTCCCAGCAGGAAGGACCTGATCTGGACATGGTTGTTAAGTTTCATTGGCTAAAGGGGGGGTCGCTTCATTGGCTGCTATCTGTGGAGCTCATTATTCACATGGTGGGTGGCAGAGAATGAAAACCCCCACAGCAAAAACCAAAGACGTGGCCACAGGAGAGGAGGCGAGAAGGCCGTGGAACTGTAGTTTAGACTTCTTCAACAGTGAAAGCCCACATCTGAGGCCACTCTCTGCAGCCGTGTCTGTTCAATATCTGAGTGATGTGCACCCCTGGAAATCCTGGAAAGCTTCCATGAAAAAAAAAAATACACACCTCATACTATTTTGTGTTTTTATTGATCCCACAGAGCATAGGGTCTGCTTCATAGCGGCTGTTTCTTCTCTAAGACAATCAACCTTTCACAGATAGCCTGATTTCACATGTTCTCCCTGTCAGATGAGATTATATTCTCTTGAAGGATTAATGTAATCAAAGCTGCTGTAAAATCCTCTTTTAGCAGTAATGACCAGTCATACGGAGACAATCTGCTGTCAGCCAAGTGTTTATTCTCATTCTGAAGATGTGCTAACTGAGTATCATAGATTACACCATACCTTCCACATTCATCTCTCTCCTCCAAATCTCATGTATTTAGAAACTAATTCCTTCAGGAGCTAAAGAGGAACATTCATCTGCATCTTAATTTGTCGTTTGTGTTGGCATTACATTTGAGAACTGACCATCATGTTAAAGAACGGACGATTAGAACATAAGATTCTTAAAGCTCATGGACTTAGTAGATGTGGGCTTATCAATTTATTCCAGCCCCATTTAAAGCCGCTGTGTCCTGCAGTTAAATCCCAGAGATTGTGTGTGGCAGTTTCATGATGATGGAAAAATCAGAAAGTGTGTCAAACAGTCAGAGATCAACAGCTCAGTTAACCTTTGACTGGGAGCTGACAATTTAAGCTGCAAGTCTTTTCTGGATTTTCTAGACTATATCCACCAGTGATGTTATTGTTTTGTTTTCTAAAGCAGCCACCAATCCTTTCTTTCTGTCTTTATTTGTAGAATTTACAGAACTTGAAATAGAATTTAAAAATTCAGCATTGATGAATTTCAATTTTCTTTGTTTTTGTAAGAATATACCCAGGCATTTGAACGCCAGTGCCAACAGTATGTCAGAGGAGAGGGTCTGGTTTCTGGTAATGCTCATACAATATTAACCACCTGCACATATCCGCCTAATTGAAGTGCATTATAAATAATAATTAAGCATCCATACATTGCTTATTAGTGCAAATACAGGAAATTTCAGAGTGTTGAGTGTTGAGTGGAACCATAAACACTTTGTTCTCAACTTCTAAACATATTTAAAAGAGAATCAATCATCACTCCAACTGGAATGGCTGTGTTTCATCACTGTTTTGGGCTACAGATACTGGAAGCTACACTACAGGACCCACTGGTATGAGGGGCTGTTAGGGGAAACTGGAGAGGGTAAGTAGGATTACTGAATCTGAAGTGTTTCTCAAATAAACAAATGGAGATAGTGGTGGAATGTGACTAAAGCGCGGGATTAGGACGGCTTTTCTCTCCCCCCCGATAACATACCATGTTTTACATGTTGTTGTCCTACATTGAGACAGAATCTCCAGGTTTCATTTCGTTTGCAATGAAGAGGGATTGAGTAGTCAGAGGAGGAACCTGGCAGCAGGGTTGAAATCCTTTATCTTGTTTACTATCTCCTCAATCTGCTGTGACTGACATCGCCATAACACAAATGCATTTTTCATCCTCCGAATGGAAAATATGAGTTCATTACAGTTGCTGTAAATCTACTTTATAGACCGTTTGGCATTGAGGAAGCATTTTATCACGTGATCCCATTTTCAACTCTGCTCTTGTGCATCTGTCATCATTATTCTGGGCGCTTGGTGTGAGAGTAGATTCAGTAAATCATGTGTTGGGCAGGTCTGACATGGGTTTCAGAAAACACTGGAGAGGGCTTGGCTTTCCCATGCCACGTCATAGTCAAGGGCCCACTGGCCTCTTTATCGCCAATCTGACCCCACATGATGGATACATCCTGTTGAGTCTAATTGTCATGAAATGTAAACTGAGTCCAGGGATAGGTGATAACTGAGGCTCTAGTTACAGCCACTGTAATTTTGACTCTTGTTGCTGCTGAACATAACAACATGAGATGGCAGCGGACCTGTAAGAGAAGGAACCCTCACCGTGGACCAAGCATCAGTGTGTGTGGGGAGTGTCTGGGTGAAACTTCAGAGTCATTAAGTATTAAGTGAACTGCTATTGCATTCCACAGCAGACAAAGCACAATTCTGGCTAAGCTGTGTGGGCTTTTTGCTCATAAATAAGGCAGGCACCTCTGATTGTGGGGTAAATGTATAATTCATGCACTGCCCCTCCTGCTCCTCCTCTTTTTCTTCTCACTTTCTGCCAAGCTATTCCTTTTCAGCTCTTTGTTGTCTGTACCCTCAACTGCATTTAAATTAATAATTAAAGTGATTCTCAAAGAATGTCTGTGACACCACCTGCTAGGTTACTCACCGTCTCTTAGCCTGGTTTGAGAAACAAAATGAAAGTCTTGAACCGTATTAGAACTATTCATTTCATTTCACCCCATTAGAGCTGGAAAGGTACCGTGTTTTAGTTGGTTGTAAATATGAAGGAATTATGACATTGGGAACATTAACAGCAAGCTTTCCTCTCGGAGCTGTAAAACATTCAGAGCTTTGGAAAATATGTCGTTATTCATGTCAGAGAAATTTGAAGAAGTCCATGTTAATTATGTATTTTCAGTTATAACATCACAACTGTATCCTATAAGGAACTTTGTGGCCCGGTTCGCTGTTGACAGATAAGAGTCGTTTTTTTTAAGAGAGCACAGATTCACATATAAACGTTTCATTTTTCTTACTCAGACCAGCCATG
Source organism: Ostorhinchus angustatus (assembly GCA_029822955.1). Classification (NCBI taxonomy): domain Eukaryota; kingdom Metazoa; phylum Chordata; class Actinopteri; order Kurtiformes; family Apogonidae; genus Ostorhinchus; species Ostorhinchus angustatus. The sequence goes on along the minus strand of JAPTMW010000015.1, from coordinate 23,529,744 downwards.
ACAGTGATGAAGTGGTAAACAGATGCAAAGATGGCGGGGATCTATTGTACCTAATGCCTAATGACCATCTGATTTGTTTACCAGCTCATTTGGGAATACAAGGAAGCAGACAGCCCCAGTTTGTTACCAGCATCAATTATCTTGCAGCAAAGGGGCATCTAGTCCCTTTAAGACTTGTATATTTGTGAAAATGTGGAGAAAAAAAACACAAACTCCAACATCCTCTTATTTGTTGTCTTATCTAGTTCTTTGTACAGCTATCCTCTGCTGACACTGCAGGCCATCTGGGTTTCCTGTTAGGCTGCAGAAACTTGCTTAAAGACATCCCCATAGCAACCATTACATTGTAAGTTTATTAGCCTAAAACTTTTTCTCCTGAATATTAAAAATGCACTCATATTAATCTAAACAACTTTTTTTTCTACGCATGAATATGACAGCATTGACTGGGTGGACCATTCCTTGCAATTCCCAAATGAAAATTTTCACCCATCTCTCCTTCCTGACAAGTTAAACGAGGCCTTTCGATGATTTACCTCGACTCTTTGGAAAACTTCATCTCATATTTATCAGCACCTGTGAGAGCTTGCAGCGTATTGAGTGTCAGATTCACATCTCAATTCAGCACACTGTTAATCTTTTTGATCTACCTGATCCACCCTGCTGTCTGCTAAACACACACCTGCGTTGATTTACAGCAGTGGAGAAATTAAATACACAGTATCTCGTGGACACACTATAAGGTCGCATAAGGTTGAGGAAATAGTATGTCTAGACTTTATAGCAGCTCAGAACAGGGATATCTTCTTCCTGATTTACTCACAATATTTTTACAGCCTTCGAAAAATAAAGTCATGCCAGATACGTGTTGGAAAGGCTTCGTACCATATGATTTTGCACTTATTTAGAACACAGCTCCTACATTTGATAGAAATATGTGTTAGTGTAGTTCAGAGTACAGATGGGCATCCGGCGAGAGGCATCTGCACAGATCAATTGCAAGATGCAAGTTTTATTTGGATGGAAATCATGTTCAGAATGAATTGTTGACGGTTTGAGATATGAAAAGTTATGATCCTCCTCATATCAGAGTGGAATTTAGCTTTTGTAATGTGATCCACACTAACGTGCTAACAGGAATTGAACAAAAAACGAAATATTTTCCCTTGTTCTCAACTTTTACCATCCCTCTTTGTTATATTCCAACACTGAATATATGGGCTCTTATTAAATCTGCTGTGCTTGTTGGGAAATTTAACTGAAAAAAAAAAAATACCTCAAGGGGTTATGTGTGTTATTGATATTCCTTACATGCAACAGCAGGGGGAGTCACGCTACAGAACAGACATAAGACAACCAAAAACCACCAACGAATCAACACTATGTATCCGCAGACTGTATCACTCACGGAATACATCTGTATTATGGTATTTCTTCTTCAAACAAAAACTCATCGCTGGTTATTTTGACAGTCAATAAAAATAACAGTGTCGTATATCCCTGATGTGCTTTCCCAGTCAATATTTTACATTATCGCTCTGTTAGCTCAACTCTGTTTAGATAGAAAACAGCCACAGTAAAACCACAAATCACCTCCGTTTTCTGTACAGTTTGTGTCGTCAATAGCTGCACTAAAAATCTGTTTGGAATCATTCAAACAAGGTCAGAACTGTTACAGTTTAGTTTGAATTGTGGATCAATAAACAGTGAACTTAGTAAAGATAATAACATCACATAACTTTATACCTTCATAAGCGTCTTAATCAAATTTATTCATGTAGGAAAAACACAGTGATTTCAGCATCAAACTCAATTATTTTCATTTAGAGCTGTGTCCAGTGGTGAAAAGAAGAACAGTGCTTCTCGTGTTTATCACTTTGTCAATTTCTTCGACTTTAAAAGTTGTCTAGTAGTGGTACTCATTGCACCTTTTACTCACCGTAGATTCAGATCCAATATACTGGTATCTTTGGCATAACTTCAGAGCTCATTCACAACATTCTAAAGATAATTTTAGGTCATTTTAAATAATATTTTAAAGTATAAATACCACGTAAAGGCCCTTTAATTAGCTTCCAGTATGGTGTAATTCAAGTCGTCTGAGTGGAAACAAGATTTCAACCCACTTCCAGGCTGTAGAAAACCTACTCTGTGAAGCAGTTTTGGCTAACCACAGGTGTTTTCAGACAGGTAGAGGTGTTAAATACATGACTGACAGCTGTAATTACTGATCTCTGTTAAGATATCCTCTCACAGAATCTTGAAAAGTGGCTTCTCTTTTCCACAATGGCATGAAACCATGTCAGGTTGTCTATGTTTATATAAAGTCTTTATACCTGCACTGAGAGGAGAGATCTCTACAAAGAATGTGTGTTTTTCCATTTCCCAAATCTGGCATTCCCCCCACGCATTAGCACCTGCAGCTTTAACATAAGCTTAAGCATAAAAAACATGATTTCTGTCATCACCCCAAATTTATGTCACAGTGTTTATGATAGTTCTGGCAGGTTTGTGGTATATGATTGCATGTTCAGGCCTTTATATATTCATATTCCAGCACTAATATCAATGTAGAAATGTTAAGGTTTTCTATTGCTTCAGGTAGAAAGAAATCTAGTCTCTTTCTAAACAGATAACAGGCACTTCTTCTTGGAGCACTTCTAAGGCTTTCATGTGCATGAAGCTCCCCTGGTGGATTCATCATTGCTTGTTTGCAGTCAGCCAGTACTGTTGCTTGCGTATCCCACCTCAGCTCCACCCTTCCTCTTCCTCTTCACTGAAGTTTGCTTCTCCTGGATCCTACAACTGCCAGGATAGTCTAAAAGTAAACTTAGAGGACCCTGAAGAGACAGGTTTGCTTTAGCCTAGATTTGATGTTTTTCTTCTATCCGTGATTTATTTTTTAAATTATTTTTTGCTTGCACAGTTGTTTTCCGCCATTGTGTGACTGGCTAAAGAATAGAGAACCCAAATAACAGGAAAAAAGTTGGAGGCCACAGAAACATGGCCTCATAACATTTCTGGCAAGTGAAAGTGCATTGGCCATGTTTGCAAAAGATATATCACATGATAAAAAGCTCATTTTTTGTCCGTGCTGCAATGTGAGCCTGGTGTTTTCAGATTTATCTACTTTGGAGAGAGCTTTGGAAAACATCCATTTTCCTGAGTATGAACACATTGGCGTAGTGTAGATGGATGGCCAAAACAGGGAGAAAAGATGAGTTTTAAAATTTATCTGGATTAGAGCGGACATGGCCTAAGAGTAAGAGAGAAAGGCTGGAAAGGATAAAGGAGAGAAGTGAGAAGATAAGAACTGAGAAGAAAGTGGGGAAGAGCAGGGAGACGACAGCCAAATAAAAGTGAAATAGAGTGAGAAGTGAGTGAATACGTGGACTAAGTGCCTGTTTCAATAGAGGAAGCCCAGCCTGGCGACTTGCTCTTGGATGGGTCGATAGATATGAGCAGAAGGCTGAGAGCTGCCGGTATAATTGAGTCTGGACATCGGCGGTGTGAAAAGCGCCAGGGCAGCAGAAAATAGCCATAACTCAATGAGATTGTGGGTGAGATTTACAATGTGTGTGATCAACAACAGAGAATCCTCCATATCTGAGTCTCTCAGAGGAGCCGAGGGCCGAAACTCTATCCCACGGGGCAGCAAAGGCACCTTGTAAATATGTGTTGGCACCACATGAGCTTGACACTGACGGTCAGCGCTCCTTTGGATCGATTTGTTCGGCTTTCAGAAGTCATCTCGGAGCATTCAGCATAGCAGAGAGCCGAAAGTTTGTGTTTACAGACTGTGTAGAAGCAGGTAAAGCAGTTAGCAGCACATGATTTTTGGTTGACTTCATTTTTTTTTTTTTTAGAAATAACAGGATCAGGCGTACATGTCTCACACCTCTCCCTGTGACTGAACAAATGTATTCAGGCAATAAGGAAAATATCTAATGCTTCAGTATGAATTATGGGCCGTCTTTTATTTTGTATACACAGGGTATTTTTAAGCCTGGGGCATTCCGACTGGTAGCTAGCACATCATGCTTCATTAAGCAAAACAAAACACTTGCGTGACATTTTATATATGTACTTTTTTCATTGTTTATGTTATTCTAGTCACTCATTCGGGGCAGTAAGCATTTTTACGATGGGTGGAGATAACCGCACTCCTATGCCTGAGAGAAGGAGTTCTATGCACAGCACCCCCCCGTCGAGTCTCTCCCACTCTCACTTCCCCCACCTCCCCCCTCTGGCTTCCCCCAGCCTCGTCCCAGCCATGACAAAGTGAGGATGGGCTGTGGCATTGGCTGCCATTCAGGCTGACTCTCTCATCGGCCCCACAGAATGCCTTTCAGGGTCCCCCAGAGTAACAACTGCTGCGTTTTATTACAGCGTGAAATGGGGAGTGAAAGAGCGCTATGGATGTTCCTACTTAACCATGCAGAATGTGTCACTATTGGGTAGGAAGATAAGAGGACAAAGGGGAAATCAGCCGCTCAAATGCTTTTGTTAAGCCCTAACAGCTCAAGTCCATAGAAACAACCCATGTTCTTGTTTACATCTCTGAGCAAAACTATTTGTGCCTTTTTAGATGAAATTTGTCCAGAAATATGTTAACATCACTTAAGATAATTACATGCATTCCTTACACTATTCAGACAGACAGTAGCTGTGTTGCCAGTTTGAACGATTTGCTTGAGGGAAACTCAGACACTGGCACCGGAGCCTTGCAGATACACTATGTCCAGCTCAATTATGTGCTCCACTAAGGTTGCACTGTGTGTTTGCCCAGATTAGACCTCAGAAGTCAAACACTAGCATAGCTACTGGCAGTGCAGGATGCGCAAATACTTTATGACTCGAAGCCTCTTGGGTTCCCGCTCATACTGTTACACCTCATGTATCACCTGTTCAGAATTCACATTGTACAAACTTTGAAACAGTCTACTTTTATGTGCCACTTAAAAATGGCAATAAACTTTACTTATGGTTTAGAGCAATTTGGGGCTTTTTTGTTTGTTGTAATTGGCAGTTTAGTGGTCAAATTCTGACATGCCTAGAGCTGATCAAACAAATATGAATTTATATGAGTATATATGAAATTAAAAGTACAGGTATTTGGTGGAAGAGGTTGCTTTTACATATGATGTGCTTTCGGCCGCACTGCCCCAAGAAGTTTTTGCATTAAGGCTCATGGCAAGTGCCATTCGCCAATTTCACAAGAATCTTTTTTGGCTGCGTCTGCTGTGGTTTAGATTGAGCACCAAACTGTGTAAATAGGAATCAGACACTTGATTGATGAGAGCGCCTTTGTAATTATATACAACCGTCCTATTTGCTTTGGCAAGACATCTGTCGTCGGCCCTCCTCTTCCCTACTAAAATGTCAGATTGTGGGTGTGGCCAGGCAGAACGCTGACAGATTGTCAGTTTTCAGCACACCTGCAGGGAGATCACACTGTTACAACATTAATCCTTATGGTTTAAAAGAGTGCACTTCATAAAAAAAAAAAAAAAAAAAAAATGCTCGTTCAGCATAAGCAACTATCTTGATAAAGAAAAAGGTTGACTAAATAAGTTCCTATTTCCTTCTAATTGTCTAATGGGATACTTTCAGGGTTGCAAAACAGGGAGAAAAAACTGAGGGGTGAGACATCGCTGCACAGCCAGCATTCTGATCTATGTTGCAATCTGCTCCGCACACAGTGTGTTGTGTTAATTCACCCTGTTTGGCATGCAAGCCCGAGCATCTCAAGGTAACGATGATTCTATTTTCACTTGTATAGTTGTGATTGTGGTGAACTAAGAACAGGTTCATTCTCAAGAAAAGCCAAAGGAATGCATTCAATCCATACACACAAAATCATTCAATGAGTAAAATGAACTTGATCCCCAGGCTTATGCGTGTATGTTCAGTGATTTGTAGAAGGGATTTGGGGGCTTTAACATGTGCGTCTACTGGCAGAATGTCCTTTAGACGGTGCAGCACAAGTCATTGCCTCTACACCTCACCGTTACACCTCGCAGTTTGACTGAGGCTGGATGCTGAGGTTGCTACTACTGCGCCGCAGGCACAACTCTCAGAGGACACAATCGAGACCAGAATTAACGATATAAGGTCAACATATTATTCACAGCGAATGGTGATGAAACTGCAGAGACTCTCCGGACAGTCAGATATAACTTGGACAGCGAATGTGCACATATGTCATCTTAACCCTCTGAGGTGTTACGGTGGTTTCACCTGAACAGCTCTGTCGAAACCACAGCAGTTTCTCTTGGAGCTCTCAACTGTCATAACCACAGGCTTTCGTTCGAAGGTGTCCAGTTTTCCCCTCTGGTGAATCATATTTTATATCGTCACAGGGCTGATATCTATATCCCTATGAGGTAATTAAGAAAATACCTTCCCTCCCAACCACCTCCACCCTGTCTGCACTGAAGAGACTGCCGTTTAACACTCGACACGCTGTCCACAGAGTAGAGGCTGAGAGCGCTGACGGAGAAGCTGAGTGTAATTGAGGACTGGCAGGCGTGTGCGTGGTTTGATTGCCGCATGCTCCTCCAGAAGCTAGGTTTATGTTTCATCCTGTGCCCGTCCACTGCACTCCATAAAAAGCAAATAAACTTTTCACTGGCAATAGCATAATAATGACGGAGCTGGCTAATGAGCGAATTAAAGAGTCATAAATAAAACTCTGGCCCCCTGACTGAGATGTGAATTTTTCTTACATCAACATTGTGTTTAATGCACTCACAGTAGGCGTCCTCATTTACTTCTGTACAGCACTTTACGTAACATTGCAAATTTTGTTTGAAAGGATTTGATTCAGTTTTTCTGGCCAGAGGCTGACCACAGAAACTCTCTTCTTCTGCTCGACTGATGGCAGCGCTCCAAAGCTACCTTATCATATCTCGCTCTTCCTCCCTTCCCGCTGAACAACATATTGGACTGTCTAGGATGAGGAATGTAGGAGAATGTGTTGAAAATTTACCGCTGCGCCTTGTCTTCCCAGTGAAGCTGGTGCAGGAGTCTAAATTAAATAGAGCTGAATGAGTGACTTTGGCAGGTCCCTGGTTGGTGTGGTTTGGGCTGCTCCCAGTGCTGCACAGAAGCAGCCTGGCAGTGGTTTGACTGTTTGACTGAGCTTGCTCTTCTCTTTCACACCAGCTCTCGATGGCCAGCAACAGGAGCGCACAAGCCTTCAGCTCCTCTCATCCCGATCTGGACACATTCCCTTTCTTGCGGCAGCATCTGCTTGATTCTCTTGGTCATACGTGGTCTTAAGTGTTATATTACATTCACTTTCATTGAATTTGATTTGTTGAGGTTGAGTTGCATTTAAGGCAAGAGGAGTTTGAGTAGATTGGTAAACTTTCATTTCAAGTTTTATCATCCTACAACATTTGGCGAAAAAAGACATAAAGCTGCTTTCACACTAAGGCTTTGCTTTTATCGTGGTTCTATGCCAAATATTCAGTAAATGTGTTCCATGTGTTAAAAAAGGGAATCCCAAGAACATTAGACCGAGTGAATCTGTTCGGTGTGGTAAAGTGAGTTTAATGCAAACGCCAGACTATATCAGGTCCAGACATGAACAGAAAGAGCAAGAGAAACTGCAGGAAGAGAATGAGGCATAGGTGGCGTGGAAGGCTAACAGTGTTGAGGCGTAAACCTGTCAGGGCTCATATAGAGCAAAATCTAAGCATCGGTAGATTTCCACAGACAGGTATAGGGCGTGTCTGTATGTGGACACCTCCTTTGGTCTGTGATTGCTCGTGTTTGTATCCTTCAAGGTATATTGAGCATCCGTAACAAAACAAGGTATGCTTATTGTGAACATGCAAAGGAAGTGGCTGAGTGAGGTGTCTGTCAGGCAGCCAGTACTTGAGCGCAGAAAGCACCATCTCCAAAGCTGCGGCTCTTTGATGTGGCTACCTCTTTGAAGAACTGACACCCTTCTCCTTTTCACAGTGCCTGGAGCCCTGCAAGGAATCCTGGGACCTGAAGGAAAACCAGTGCCAGGATTTATGTGAGGTATGTCACTACCACAAAATACCGTGCTTGCCTCAGATTCAAGTGTTTGAGCTTTTCAT
>JAPTMW010000015.1:23156146-23168392 GCA_029822955.1 Ostorhinchus angustatus | reverse complement strand
AAAGTGTTGTAACAGATGTTATATAACAAATACAATATAGAGGTTGATCTTTAAGAATGAAAAAACACATCTTTTTGTCTCCACAGACACTTTATTTTCAATCTCTAAAAATAAAATCCATAAAAATAACAATGTATATTCTCTCAGGAAGAAAGTTTTAAAGCTCTTTCCCATACAGCAAACATCTTTCATCAATCCACCTTATTTATACATCATTTATGTCTGAAATTCTAAAACTGAACTGTCACATTAAGACACTGGCTTTTTGGCCCGAGGTCGTTCACAACTGCAGTCGAAGTACGTAACAGAATATTAAGTTTCTTCTTTGTTTGAGTATTCTAGGGGTCGGGGTGCTGATGTTTGGACATTTTACACAGTGGGAGCAGTGCAGTAACACAAATGACCACAATCCAGAAAAACCAGTGACCTTATGCACAAGGTGGAATTTCCTCCAGTGATGTGCTAATCCTGCCACAAGCATTAAAATGACATTTCTACAGAGTTATCATTTTTTGCTGATACACATCTACTGTAACTGAAAATGTACTATATGACAAAACTTGATTTATTACATGGCTTTAAACAATTAACAATATTTTCAGAACATAAAACTTTTTTGTTTTTTCCTTTTTCTCTTTAGCTTTTGCACACTAAGACACATTTGGTAGGAGGTTTAGAAGAGATGCACTTGAAACAAGTTTAAGTGACAGAACTGTAGTGCACTAAAGGTACACTGACGCACAGATGTACAAAAACAAGCTAATATTCAATAAATGTGTATTATGTGAGATAAATTGAGCCCTGAATTTAGTTTTTTTTTTTAACAAAATGCAACAGACTTGACATAGTTTTTAACGGTGTGAAATATTACATGAGATATGCATAAACTTTAAATTAATACAGAACCATGAGCACTGGTACTTCTGTTATGATACAATAGTAGTGCATAAAAAGCTGTGTTGTTTTGACATGTAACACTGAAAAGACACAAAAAACTAATCAAAAAGAAGAACACAGTAGTAGAAAACACAATATATTAAGGATTTTAAGTACAGTTTCAAATAGGACTCAATTTGGTATCAGCGACAACACAATGAAGAGGCAGTCAAAAACAGCTGACATTCTTACACTGAGATTTTGCCATTTGTTTTCTAGGGATGGTAAAATTTATAACTCTTCACAATGGATCACATTTCTTCACTTGTGCTTTTTCAACATTTACCCTTGCTGCAAAATGCATACATATTGTAGATGCAATTTTACGTGTATGCTTGGTTGAAAAATGCTTTTGTTTAGTGCATCTGGTTGACTAGAACAAATCAACAGAAAGAAAAAACGTATGAAGTGCTTTTCTAAAAACAAAATAGTCACCTTATAAAAGTGGACTGATGTCATTTCGACATATTCTCTCAGCAAGAATTGAACTGAGATGACAATTGAGGGAACAGAATACAAGTTATTTTGACGATTAACTGAATTGAAGGGTCATTAATAATAGAGTGGACCAGAAACAAGTACATGGCCTATTGCGTATGTATCTTTTTTTTTTTTAGTTACTACAGACATATATGCTACAGCAGCAACTAAGCCTACAGTCACTGTCAACAAGAGTAAAAAAAAAAAAAAAAGGAATCACAGAATGTATTTGTTTTTCACCATACAAAAAAAAGAGACCGGTGCATATGTCAAATAAGGCAAACATTAAATTCACTTAGAGTACAATGTTTCTAAAAATCCCAGTAGATATTCTGAATGCAGGATTAACAACACGCTCTGTACAAAATGGACACGCCAGTGCCAAATAAGCTTCATAGTCATAAAGCAGTATAATATATAAGTGGAGAAGCTTTAATCATTTAAAAACAATGATTAAAATAAGCTTGAATCCCTGTTAGAGAGCTACAAAATACAACTGTAAATATTACAGACAGATTCTCAAATCTCTGAAAAATTCAACTGTTTGTTTATAACAGCCCCCACATAACTTCATAAAAGCACATCAGTCCCCTTCAGTTCAGTGCAGGGTTCAACTAAAGTGAGAAATAAACAAACATGAAGATGCCCACAGAGCAGACGAATAGCAGGCCCAAGTTGAGGAGAAGTTTAACTCTAGGTGGCTCGTACAGCATCTCTGCAATGACTTGTGCATCCTCCTGCACCCCTTTTTGCTGAGCATTCTGTGCTTCATCCTTATATCCACAAAACCAGTCCAGTAAACGCAGGCACCTGCTAGTCTCTCTATTGCCACAGCAACCATCCTCTCCTCTGATCAGATCCAGCTTTCTATTGCCAAACTGGTCTGCAGGGGTGGTTGCAGGGGAAGCCTCTGTACTAGGGGTTGCTGGGTCATGGTCGGTGGATGGGACCAGGAGTTTGACATCTGCCCCATCCAAACATCTCTGGTTTCTGACATCTGGGGGCATTTCTTTATGGAGGCCTCCAGTGCCATTACAGTGGCTCTTCTCTGTCAGCCTGTACATTTCTTCTCTGTCCTTAGTGGGAACCATTTCAACGTTGCGTAGCCCCCAGACCGTCGTGGTGGCTACCTGCTCCTTATCTGGTGGGGCTGTACAGAGACTGACCACTATAGCTACTAGCCCTGAAATCCAGAACAGTCCTGCAGCCACATACATGTAGTGCACATGTACGATGAAGGCAGGTCTTGTGTCAGGCTGGTCACAGCGAGGCTGGCGATAGATAAATGCAAGGATCAGTCGTAGGGTGCCTAAAGTGAAACCTGTCATGCCTCCCCAAAATGCACCTTTTTCATTACAACGCTTCCAGAAAACACCTAACAGGAAGAGGGCTGCAATTGGTGGAGTTAGGTAGCCAGCAACTTCCTGGATATAGAGGTATGTCTGTCCACCTTGCATTTCAATAATAACTGGGACCCAAGCAATACTAATTCCCACCATGACCACAACAAACATACGGCCCACAATTAGCAGCTCACGCTGGGATGCCGTCCTCCGAATGGTTTGGTAGATGTCCAAGGTGAAGATGGTGCTTGCACTGTTGAAGATTGAGTCGAGATCACTCATCAGGGCAGCGATCATCACCGCCATCATCAGACCCCTGAGTCCCACAGGCATCACAGCCATAACCAGGCGGGGATAGGCAATATTTGAGCAGCCTGCCTGAGAACCACAGACAGCCATGCAGTGCTCGGGCCCAATGCAGGCTATTTCATCTGCAAACAAAATGCGAGAGATCATACCTGGAATGACTATAACAAACATAGGCAAGATCTTGAGAAACCCAGCCATGAGTGTTGAGCCTTTGGCATGGGCTAAATTCTTTGCTGCCAGTACTCTCTGAACGATGACCTGGTCAGCACACCAGTACCAGATTGATGCAGGAGTTTGGCCAAAAATGAAACCTGGCCATGGGATGTCTTCATCCAGAGGTCCACGAAGGATGCGAAGAGAATTAGGCTTGGGATGAATGCGACAAGAAGGAGAATAGGAGAAGTTTCCAGTGGCCATTATAGCAGTAACATTGGGAACTGCCTGCATGTACTTAGTTCTGACACCCTCCAGCCCACCAACTTTGACAAGGCTCATGATAGTTAAAGTTAGTGCTCCACTAATCATTAGCACTGCCTGAAGTGCATCTGTGTATAATACTGCCACCAGCCCACCAGTGACTGTGAGGAGTGCAGTCATACTAATGAGCAGGACGATAGACAGATAAAGGTTCCATCCCAGTGACTCTTGAATAAAGAGAGCTCCAGCATACAAGTCCACAGACAGCTTGGTGAAAATGTAAAGTAATACAGACAAAAAAGCAAAGTAGACCTTTAGCCTGTTGCCTCCGTAGCGTTTTGACAGATACTCAGGCATGGTGTAAACTCCTGAATGGATATAAACAGGGATGAACACCCAGCCAAGCAGCTGCAGAAGAAGAAGTGCATTAAACTCCCACGCTCCCACAGCAAAGCCACTTGCTGCTCCCGACCCAGCCAGGCCTATGAAATGTTCACTGCCAATGTTACTGACGAACAGCGATGCACCTATGACTATCCACGTCATGGAGCGTCCAGCCAGGAAGTAGCCACTAACAGTACTGCGGTTGGCTTTCCACATGGCCAAAAACCCAATGAATAGCACCAGGACAAAATACAGTGCTACCACAGCTATGTCAGGTGCTTCCATTCCGGGACCCATTTTTACAGATTGTTATAAAAAAAAAACTCTCTTGGAAATAAAGCTCACAGCAGTACAAGTCAGTGCTACAGGTTTAATAATAAAAAGAGCAATGGAGATGCTCTGCTTTGGTTTGCTGTCTGGATGGAAGCTGCTGAATCCACCGTCAGGTCAAATTCACTAGGTGTGCTTTGGGGGGGATTATCCACCGGCACTGAGGTCGTTCTAGTTTTAGAGGAGGATGGTGTAGGCCTCTGGTCTAGAAAAGCCTAAAGTTTACATTCCTGCAAGACAGCAAAGACAAAGAAAAGACCTCATTAGAGCCTTTAAGTACAAGTGAATAACACCTGTGTAAGACAGGATTTGTCTGAAACAATAAACAATAAGAAACAATAAGTAGTCGCACTGATCACATCACTGTCCACAACATCCTATAAAATTGTAATGAAACTCCAGAAACCACATGAAGATTAGTAAGAGTTTATTTAAATCTGTGTATCAACTATAGTATTTTCCAGTGCCAGTCCTTGGGTTTAACCTGTCTGACCAGTTTAAGCTTGTTAATACAAATTAACTCAAGCCATGCTACTCCAAAACATCAAAGACAATGTAAGAACATTATGTAAGAAATCAAGATGAGTCAAGAAGGAACAAAAGCATACATGTAAAGATTAAGCACTTATTGAATTCACAATTACAGCCATGACTGCAAGTGTGGAACTTAATACAGTAAAGAAAAATGATAGGACAAACATACTATGCATACACCACTAACAAAACTGTGTGAATCCGGTTGATGACTGAGTACACACAAGCAAACACACATTTACCTAAGCATACATCAGAAACATGATGTCATTTCTAAACATCTATACAATGTACACATGTATAGATTAGTTAACTGCCAAACTACAACCTACAAGTGTATAAACAGCACTAAACTTTTGATAATATGCTTAACTTTTTTTTTTTTTTTTTTTTTTTTTACAAATTCTAAGAGCTAAGTGGACATTCTGCTCATTTTAAAGTTCCATTACAACTTAGAATAATGTGCATGTTGATGTCTGAGCACATCTGTTTTGCTTCAATCTCACACACATTTGGATGTGTTAGCCCTCTTGAGGTTTCAGCCTGCCATGCATGGTAGAAAATAACCCAGTGGCTCAGTCTTCACAACCAGGTGTCATGCATAACTGTCCTCCTTAATAAAATAAGTCTTTGTTTTCATTTTACCATCTCATCATCATCATCATCATCATCATCAGAGACTGCAGGCTGTGTACACCATAAACTACACAAGAGATCAGGACTCAGAAATACAGCAATGACAATCCATGGATTAATAGAATTTAATATGGGATTCAATTGCTACCATATTAGTGTGCCAGGACCTACTTTTAGAGCTGACACTTAAATTTCCAGAGTAAGAATAAAATACATTGCAATCACAGGAAGTTGCTGATTCATGTTTTCCTAATAACTTTAATAAATTCAACAGGTGCATTTCCTCTATTCTTCACTTCCAACATGTGTGGCCAACATTTAACAAAGACAGGGATCTAACTACAGCTGTTCATGTTCTGTTCAACATGAAAGGGTGTGACACATCTTTAAGAAATTTTTCCTCTAGAGAGATACAGCAGCCCAGACATGCACAAACCACAATGTCAGTTATACCCTTACTGACTGAAGGGTGTTAAGGAAATAATGGATAACATAGGGGATTTACACTCCTGGCTCAAAAAGGAGACAGTGAATGCAGCATCTAACAGTAGGCGCTAAATTAGGCTGCAGGTAAAACCACAACGAAGCAGTGGCAAATGGGGAATAGTTTACATAACAATGCTGCTTTAATTAATTGCCAGATGCTACTGCTAGACTGACATGGTGAATACAAAGGATTCTGGGTAGACATGTAGCACCAAAGTGCACCTATGAGGACCAAGGAAATTTCTAGAACGGACACTCATTCATCCGAGAGCGGGATCTGCGCATCCTCCAACAACTTCCTATAGCCTACAAAACTACGTGTCTCTATGATGATGCCCTGCTGGATTCACATCTGTATCTTTAAATTGTCTATCATACACTGAATCTCAGGTGTTTGTTTTTTGTTTGTTTGTTTATTTCATTATTATTATTATTTTTTATAAATATGAAGCGTTTCTCCCAGGTGACGTCACGGGTACAAAGCTAGCATTATGTTTAATAAACACTCAGAGTCACTTGAGACATTTGACACACATAACTACACTATAAACAACTCCTCACTAGTGTAACACATGACTACACAATGTAAAACGATACACTTTTCAGGTGAGGTTCACACACAAACTCACCGGCTCCACTGACATGTACCGTGTTAGCATGTACTAGCAGATGGGCTAAAGATGCTAAAGTGACTCCACGCCCCGCAGAGGAGACCGAGATGCGGATGCCAAGCGTCTCTTCTTCTTCTTCTACTTCTTGAAATCTTGACCCTCTTTCCGGATCTGTCGCTTCTTCTCAACACCACGAAGGGGTCCTCAGACGATGTGATGCTCTGACATTTCACCTTCTTGACTTCTACTGGAGTCGTTTTGCTTCCCGTCAGACAAGTGCCGCTTCTTCTTATAGACACCAGTTCGATTCCACGCCCCACACGTGTAGCACACCCGTGACGTTTCAGTGCCTTCTGGAAATTCTTCCAACTAATTAACCTCCAGTCTTATACTGACCTACATGTTTACATAAAATAATAATAAAGGCAAAGGACGCGAAAACCTGAGGAGATCACTCGGAAAGAAGTTGTCATTGAACGCACCACCCTACCTGAGGCATTTGGTGATAGGAAAAAATAATCTATATTAATGTAACTCAGGTATAACAACTGAATAATAGCAGCTTAAATGATACATGCAAACTAGAGATTATGCTCATACTTTTTGCTAATCCTATCCAGAAGATGCCACAAACACAAAAATCAAGGTGTGACATCAAGCAAGAATAACACATCTGTGTGTGTGAGCTGCAAACTTCAGAAACTACTAGAATTTCTAATCTGATTACGAATTGGCACATTTATAATCACATTTTAAGGGTGCCATAACCTGGAACAATCTATAAACTGCCACCTGCCACAAAAAACGTGTGTTTTGATGAGTGGTTTTCATCCTAAACCTTTAATTTCCTCCATTAGATAAGAAATGTAAATTGATGAATACTCAAGTGTTTTATAAGTAATTCATGTTTGCTTTTACAAGTGACCTGGCCCAGATCTTTGCAAAACATCAGGGAAGTGATCCAGAGGAAATGTTTGTCACTGTAGAGCAATGGGAGGAAACACTTCATTCATCTCTGACTGCAACTTTTTCCACTGAAGAAACTGTGCCATGTTCAAATATTAACGACACAATACTTGTACTCAGACACTTGTATACCGTAAAAAAAAAAAAAGAAAGAAAGAAAGAAAAAAAAAACGTTTTCAGCTAAATGAAATTTTTGAGAAAGTGCAAAGCTGAATTTGGTTGATTTAATTTCAGGTGAATGAATGTTTCAGTTTGTGTGATAGTGTATAACACAGCCTAATGTTGCATGATTTCCTGCTGTGTGTTACATATTTAACCTGTGATAGTTAATAATAATCATGATCATAACAACAGATAAGTATGTTCATTATAAAACCCAGTGGCCATTGGGGTTGTCCTCCTTGTTATTCTCATTGGTAATATTCCTATAATTCAAGCTGTAACACTAAACAGACTCTGCTGTTGGATGAGAACAAGGTTAATAGAATGGCTGACTTATAACAAAACATTCTGGGAGGCAGGACAGCTCTGCATATTACAGTGGGAGGGAAACAGAGTAAATTTCCACTCACTACTACAGAATATATCGTGGAAATTTCCATTTCACTACTAATAACTACATTTCCCAGCGAACTTTGCGCGCGTATGTGGCGTATTTCTTGAGCGACAAGATAGATAGATAAATGATAACGTTTCGGAAGAAGAACAATGAGCTACTTTTATTTCTTTTTTCACTCAATGGTACTCGTGTTTTTCTTTCTTTTTTTATTTAGAGCTCGCTTGATTTGACCAAATTTTACCCAATTCATTCCCGTGACATGTTTTTGTGCGTCTGTCTCCCAGTGATCAGATTCATTTCATTTTATATGAAGGATTGTTTCTTGTTTTTCCGTTTTTATTCGGTATTATCAAAAATGTATTCACTAAACACGAAAAGAAATGTTTGAATTGGGAAGGATTGGTCATTGTAAAACAGCTATTTTCACAAAAATATAATTAATTAAAGCCTGCTGAAGTTGCAACCATATGACAATGAGATACTGATATAGGTATTACTTTATGTATATTCTGTCTATATAAAGGACAGTAAGCTTTTAAGTGGAAAAAAAATAAATATGATTATTATTATTATTATTATTATTATTATTATTGTTTTGCCTCTTAAAAATCTGAAATAACAAATATCCAGTGATTTTGTTCATTTCAAACACCATCATAATGTAATAGGCCACATGAACTATGCAAAATAGTGTTACTGAATTAAAAAAATTTTTTTTACTTCTCAACCAAGGGAAAGCCTGTAGTTTCTCAAAAATAAATTAAGGTTATACAGTAAGTGAAGAGTAATGCTGGCACCTGACTCTGAAAACTTCAGCCAATTTAATCTCCTGAGACCACTGTTGCCCATTTCATGGTGACTCCAAAATCAGTATACATTATACAGCAAGTGATTGATTATGACCAGATCTGGTTCATCTCCAAAAGGCCTAATCATTTGTAAAGACACCATCTCTGCCCTCTTCAGCAAGGCTATTGTGTCATTAGCCCAGTCATGAGACCAGTGTGTCGGATCAGCCACTGTGTATAATGCTGGTTCACACTGACACGTCATATTAAATTTGCTTTGAGCTTTTTAAGCCTTGCTTTAAGTTACTGTATCACAGACTCCTTAGGCCAAATGCTGTTTCAAGCTGAGTAAAGTATGGGGTGATATCTAGTGTTCCCTGTGCAGTGCTATTTTAACACCCTTTAACTAGGAGCTAATACATAAAAAATAAAGACTGAACACTTCATTTACTCATATATCAACACTATTTCATCAATGAGTAAAAGGTTTGATTAAAAGTTTACTGAAACATGTCTTTTAGAAGCCCACCAAACTTTGTCAAATAAGTAATGCCAATACTATGAACCCTGATAATGCAGAGTATCTACGTAGTTACATATACTGATGGATGAGGCTTTATCAGATTGGATCTAGTGTTTATAGTACATCATTCTTATGGATTGTGCTGTCATTCATATTATGGCATACGTTGTTAGGTTATTTGTTTACACAAACAAATGCACTAAATATATATGCAAGTTCTGAGCAAAAATATTGGATCAAAGTGTTCCTTGAAGACCTACATATTGCAGATGCACAAACAAATTTCAATATATCAACAACACATTTCAATTGCAATCTATAAAGAATGTTTACTGAGATTTGCTTCAGTCCAACAGATAAACAGACTGATTGACAAATAGGAGGAAAACAACCCTTTGGCAGAGGTAACAATACAACTATTGTTTGTTTCCTCCCTCATGTTCAACTTGGTTTTGGCTGACTGGACACAGTGGTGTGCTGTCAGACTGTGTGTACAGTATATACTTATGATCTAAGCACTGCCTGACTCCCATGCTCTGTGTCATAAAGCTAGTTAAAGATAGCTGGGATGTTTAGCAAAACGGGCTGGCTGGATTAACTACATTCAATGAAACTAATACACTGAGCTTTCATTCCCTTCAATTAGTACGATAGTTGTGTTCCTTATTTGCAAATGAACAGTTTCACTGGCATTTGTAACATTCCAGTCAACCACATTCAAGAACAGACTATATGTTACGGAAATATACACAGAAAAATTACTGAGCACAAAAGTTTTTTCCTCAAAAGGAGAAAATTTGGCTCTATGTTGAGTTGGGGGAGATCTACCCAAAGAGTAACTTTTACTCTTTTTAGAGAGGGACCAAATGTTATCTGAGTAAAGTAAGATTTTTCTTCAATTTGAGTAAATTTTAATCTGGCAAATTTTATGTAGATCAAATAATTCATTCATTCAGACTATCTCAATAAGGAAACCATATCCCGGGAATTAAATTGAATTGTACAGAGATGAAACAGTTTAGTTTAAATGTCAATATATTTTAAGTAATACAAGGTTAGAACTCTTTTTGACAAATAAAAGTGAGCAGCGGTAAAACATTCTTCTCTAAATTTTAAACAGTGTTAACACAAAAGCTAGGTTATCACTGTCCCATTTTTAGAGCACAGTTGGCTGGTCCTTTCCAATACTGTAGGGGTTTGTCTCCTCTCTGTACTTACTTAGAAATAGTTGAATTTTTGATTCCAAGAAGGATCCATCTTATGATGCCATATATTGATAAACTCCAACTATCTAAACCTCCAGATGCTGCTACAGCAGCAGCTGAACTTACCCCCATTGGCCATCACCTTGCTCCAGCAATATTTCCTAAAAACCACATCAAAGCTCTTATGCAATTTTATCAACTTATATATCATTTGTGCATATAATACTTAAATAGTGCCTTTAATATTTATCCAGCTCTATATAATGGCCAAACACGACCTTTGACCGGAACTCATTTGAATATCATTAAGTTTGACTTTCAAAATCTAAAATAACATTCTTGCCCACCCTGTAGATTCTATTGTTTGAAATATGTTCAACACACTATATTTATACATCAACTATATCAAGCTTTAGAATCTACGAGGAGGACAAGATGTTCAGTTTGAAGGCAAACTAAGAAGGTTTAAAAATTATACATTACATGCAGAAGTGAATGGAACATCCCAACTGATCACCCAAACATATCTTATTTACAAAGGTTTGTTGTTATTATGATCATATTTGTTGCTTTAATGGTACTCCTTTCTCCTTTCTCCAGCTGAGTAAATCATGTTGCTACAATACATGGTCTTATTTCTTAGTATTACAGACATTATCATGCTAAAAGGGGTCAATTTTGGAGATGCTTGATATTGCTATTTTGCTTCAGCACCTGAGTTGTGCATCACTGAACATGGTCCAAAATTATTTTCTAGACATAATTATGCATTTTACAGAGTCAGACACACCTATTTTTAAGATAAAGCCAAAGTAGGCAAAACAGATAGGATGCCAGAACATGTCCTTTCTCATTAGGTCTATATATAGATTTTCTATTAATAGGAATACTTTCCAACAGCAAATAGTGTAATGTCTTTGTGTCTATAAAAAGACTCAATAGTCTCTGCTGCCACGTGGATAAAATGCATGCAACAGACCAAACTGATCCAAGAGATTCTACACAACAAAATATCAGCACAAGTGACAAGTTTATTTACAGTATATAATGGTATATAGATACTATAACAGCAACCTCAATCCCTCTACTATAAACTGATTTCCAACAAGGATGATGTGATAATTGCTTTTGTCTGTCTGTCAGCCTAATTGCAAAAAGCCTCTACACTGATTTCATGAAATTTACAAACCACGTTTTTCTCTATGTGCAGCTGTTTCAGTGGTCTGCTACCAGCAGGTTACGATTAATTGGGGTACAGAACACTGGAAAACCAATTATACGCTTGGTGCAAGTGCAAGAGATAGGGATAGGAATTAGCAAATAGTATGTTATGAGCCTGAGAAAGAAGATAATACACAAAAAGTGAAGAGTTACAGCTTAATCCTTTGGTTCTTGCTTGACTCCAACCATTCAACCATGGCTCATGATGTAGGTGATTCTCTGAGCTGTTAAAACCTGCATCTATTATTTATGGTGCATGTTATTTATCCGTGGAGATGTTGATGTCTCAGCGAATGCAAAATGTCACTCAGCCAAAAGACACAGCTGTGACTGTCATATTCTATACTATATTATGCATTTAGATGCTGTATATTCTACAACTCAGCTTGTGCTTGTTTTTGGATTGTTGCTGTAAGCATTAGTTGTTGTGATCGAACACAATATCTGACAGTTAGATTGCAAGTTGTGGTGAATCAGTTCAGAAATGCATCCAGAGTCCAGGAGCTCCATCTACAGAC
>JAPTMW010000015.1:23126342-23138281 GCA_029822955.1 Ostorhinchus angustatus | reverse complement strand
GAGTCGAGTCGAGTCGAGTCGAGTCGAGTAGAATTTACATGAATAGATCTTTATTGTCACTGTCACAGAAACAATGAAAATTCATTTAGCAGCCTCTTCTGTTTAGCAGCAGAAACAATTAGTGCAAAATTGCTATATAAAATATCACACAAAATACTGAAAAATGTAAGCCGTGTATGAAAGTTACAAGATAAAATATTAAATATACTTGAAAACTTGTTGATGCTTGAAATATATTACCGAACTGTCCAGTGGAAGGCTCATATCTCAGTGCTTTGTTAAATTATAAGTGGTGCATTCTTATTAAAACACAAGCTGAAAAGTCCTAGAAATGTAAATTTAAAGCAATGATGGAAAGTTCTATTGATTTCAGAGGGAAAATATTGTTTCCATCTTTGAAAGCTGACCAACATGGCCACTGCCTTTCTGCGACTGGCTGTTCTACATATAGACTTTTTACCATTAAGAGTATATTTTGATATAAGTAGCTGGGATAGGCTCCAGTGACCCCAACGACTCTAATGAGGATAAAACAGGTTCAGAAAATGAATGAGTATATTTTGATTCAACCAATTCGTAATCATAGATTATCTAGTGACTGTAATTTCATTTTGTACTTTTTCTCAATAACTGTAAATGATTACATTTGCATTTATTTTGTAAAACCACTACATCTTGTTGTAATTCACAACTGACTGTGATTATATGACATGCCTGACTTTACCATGTTGTTGCTTTTATGCTTTACCCAGGATATCACTGAGGAGAAAGAACAAGATGGCTGTGTTGCTCAGGTTAATGGTTACCATAGAGATGAAGAGACAAATAGAGATGGGGTAGAGGAGGCAGAGCCTGCAGATGGTATGTATCCACCACTTAGGTCTGAGGACAGCGGACTGGGCATCAGTGCTTCTCCGTCAGAGCAGCATCTCCCACCACTGATGGGGCTGGGGGTTGAGGGGAGTGAAATCATCCGAGAAGGTGAAGGAGTGTGGAGGAGAGGAGGGAGTGTGGACACCATGACCCAGTGTCTGCAGGACATCCTGGCCTTCATAACCACAAGGTAAACCGCAATAGACTTTTTATTTTTTTCAGCCTTTCATAGTAGTTTGTAATTTTGTAAGATTTCAGTTTATTTTATATGTGCATACATGCTTTTAGTTTGAGGAATCGACCAGTTGTCATCCAATTATGTTTGGTTTTTTTGTTAGTTTTAAAGCATTATGAGAAGCTAGCGTACTGACCCAGGGGATCCATGGGTTCTAGATGTGGCAGTTTTTATGATGTTGTGTATTCATGCATGCTGTACTGCATTTGTCCAGCAGTCACTGCCAAAGCATTCTGGGTATAGTAACATGATCATAAGGCTATTGTATTCCAAAATTACTAATATCTCCCAAAATATTTTATTCTATTTTATGCTATTTTTCACTACTGTCTTACTTGTCCAAAAATACATAACTATGCCAAACTGCAGCAGTCAGCTCTTTCCAGATTTTGTGTAATTCCTGAGACACACATGCATGCACACATGCACCTAGAGGCCCCTTGGCTTTTATAATATAGATGCCTTGATTTATAAAAGCTGAAAAAGTTAGTTTGAATGAATATATCAAATATGAATGACAAAATTATTGTTTATTAGGGGTTTGAAAGTGTGGGCAATCTTTTTATTTTTGTGAATCATGAACCTTTAACATTGCATGACCTATATCAGTGCTCAGTAATTACCACCCAGAGCTAATTGATTAAACTGTTTCCAAAACTGCAAGAAAAATACTGAATATTGAAAAAAGTTTTTGTCTAGAGCTAAATATCTTAAAGTTTTTAGACTAGACTAGAATAACCCTCTATAAATATTTTTATTCCTGTGATGTTTCAGATTCCTGCTGGTGCAGGTGGAAGATGTCAGTGGACAGGAGGAGGTCCATCAGCCTCCCCTCAACCCTGGCTCCATAGATCAGAAGAATCTGCTGGCAGGCAAAGCTGGAAAGGAAATAAAAGACAAGCTGACTGAGCTTTTCTCTCCTAACAAACTAAAATCCCGGCCCACTTCTGAGGCTACTGTCCCAGCAGTCTTTAGTGAGAGGAAAAAGGATCGTGGACGTTCAGGGTGTCTGGACTGGGCGGGTGGGTACATGCCCCGCGGAAAGGCAGAGATCTCAGAGGCCTGTCGGCAGGCTTTCACTGCCACCTGCCACCTCCTGCTCGAGTGCACCACCTTCCCGATCTACTTAAGTGAAGAGGAGACGCTGGCTCTCCACACAGACATGTTTGGTCAGTCAGGTACGTGCAGTTGAGGTTGTTCTCCCCATATATCGTATTCTAGCGATTCTGGACTAAACTTCTGTGTAGAATGGAAGGCATGAAATAGCAAAAGGCCAAATACGCTGAAGTGGAAGTGTCCTTCCTTTCAGCGCCTATTTTTAGCCTGTTAACATTTTACTTTTAATTTAATTCATGTAAGCTTCAGCTCCAGTTAGATAAAATCATTTTGACATTATCATGATTATTTTCTCAACAAAGATTTTCCAGGCCATGTTATCCCCTTATTAATCCCTAAAACAAGTCAACTGTGGGCTTTTAACAAGTGGTGGAAGAAATATGCAGATAATTTGCTAAAGTAAGTATATCTTAGTAATGCCAACAAAATGTATTTTAAAGTATGAAAAGTAATGGTAGTCATTGTGTATCCTTGGGTTAAAGCTGCAGTGCTAAATACTTTTCAATTCAAATTGAATTCAACCTGCCTGAAGAAAATTAACCTGTAGCAGGAGGTTTTGGTCACTCATAAGTGTTTTCAGATAGATAAGGGGCAAAATATGTGACCTACACCTGTACTTACCTCTCATTGTTCAGATTCGACATTAAAGCTCAGAAAAGTGGCTTTAGTTTATGGTGTGTAAACATATTAAACTTATTTCATTTTGTCTCTGACACTTTTAATAATGTTAATGTGGGTTTTTATTTTACACTGCTGAGTAGTTTGATCTACAGCAGTGCATCATATTCTATAAGATTGTCATTCACATGGGTTTGTAGTATTGATATCTTGTGAAAACCAGATATCTGTTCATGGTCATGAGCTCAGAAAAACATTAAAACTCAGCACGTTTAGAGATTCAAAGTCACATAAAATGTAAATACTCAAGTAAAGTACCAGTAACTCATATTTATGCTTAAGTACAGAAACTGAGCAGAAGTATTTGCATAGTTAGGTAATCAGAATGCTTTGTTTTTTTTTCTCTAGGCAGTAACGTGGACAGCCTGCCAGTGTGGCTGAGGTCCTTGATGACCCTGTGCTGCCTATCCAGGGACTACAACATTCAGCACACTGCAGTGGCCTCCTTGTTGGAACTCATCAACCACTCCCAGTCTTTAGCACTGGTCATTCAGGACAAGCATAAGCGCTACCAGAGCTCTGACTCTAACCCTCTGAGTGGGCGGCTGCAGATGGTCACAGTGCCACCCATCTACCCTGCACTGCTGAGGGCCATAGAAGAGGGCACAGATTTTTATCAGGTTAGCATGCATGTATAAAAATGATGTTCAGCCTCTGTAGTATGAATAGTGTCTTTAAAATGTAGTCTCTTCTGTAAACCAGAGGGTGTCCCAGGTGCTATGGAGCCAGCTGGACACAGAGCGAAGAGAGCAGCACATCTCCTGTGTGGAGCTCTTCTACAGGCTTCACTGTTTGGCTCCATCAGCATCGATCTGTGAAGACATCATCTGCCGGGCACTACTACACAAAGACAAGGTGAGTAGCACTACATATGCTGAGCTTAGCTCATAAAGACCCAGCACTACTTTTACGCCAGTTCTCAAGTGATTACTACAGAGCCTCTGAACGTCCAGATGGGTCATATCTGATGACCATGAAAAGATGGGAAACTGTATTTTACACCAATTATTTACATGTATTGGTAGGATTAATGGATCAACAGGTATTAAACAGGTTAGATCAGTAGATGCTTATGGTCGGCACTCAGCAGTGAATGTTTGGGTCTTTATGGGTTAAAACAGCTTTCTTTTCAACAGCACACAAACATTTTCAAGAAGTCACATGATGAGATGAGCAATAAACAGTTCATATTTTGTGTCCATTTGCTTCAGGCTGCCAGGCTGGAGGCACTGCACCGCTTTACAGTTCTTTGGCATCTTACCCGGGAGATTCAGAACAGCAGGAGTATGTCCCTTAATCGCTCCTTTGACAGGTTCGTACACAGGAGCAAGTATGACAAAGCTAAATGAGCTGAAATGTATAACTTGTTTGAAGTTATTTTGGGAATGCTGTTCCATTTTTGGCTTTTTATTGCTTTTTATTTTGCTTCAATTCAAATTTCTTTATTGGGTTGTCTTTCTACACATTGTATGTATGAAAGATGACTTCTGGAACATATGGACATTTTTCAGAGGACTATGCTTTTTGTCTTTTTTAGGTCTTTGTGTGTTGTGGTGGACAGTCTAAGTTGTACAGATGGCTCCATAGCTGCAGCAGCTCAGTGTTGGCTAGTCAGAGCTCTGTCTCTCAATGATGTGATTCGGATCTTGGAGCCAATCCTCTTGCTGTTGCTTCATCCCTCTACTCAGCGATGTTCTATTCAGAATGTCAAACAGAATTTTACTGCTGGTAAGGCCATTGATTTTGTGAGTTGCCTATGATCTGTTTGAAATTTCGCCAGCAAGAACTTCCTCTGTGTGGAAATCAAAGTAACTGCAGTTAACAAAGAACATAAAAGAAGAGAAACTGTAATGAACTACTTCACTTATAGCATTATAGCTGGTGTTTAGAACATGTGCTTATGTATTTCATACATAACCCTAATATTTTGAGTGAAGATGAAAACTAACTTACATATTTTTGTTCATCAATATATCCATACCTACAAGTCAGTAGAAATATCTCATATTACAAAAAAGTAAAATTAAAGAAGAATATACATGCAAAGCCACTAAAATCAACAGTCAAAATTAAATATAAAAAAATAATAATAATAATAATGAAAGATGTAAAAGTTATTCTAGCCTTGATTCAAATGTGTCTTATACCTGGTTTGCTTTAAAGGGAACATAAAGGTTCTAAACAGCAGAAGTCGGAGCTCCAAAACATCTGGGACATCTGCAGATGCCATGGCAACAGAGGTCACCACTTTAAATCTCATGAATATTGTGGACCGGGAATCTCTGTGGGGAGAGTTAGACAACGGTCCAGAGTTGACCAAACCAACAGACATTTTAGTAGCATCAAGGAGTGAGAGTGAAGAGACAGAAGAAGAGGATGATGAAGAGCAACAGGATGAGGAGGAGGACGGTGAAAGTGAACACACCGAGTCAGCTGACACCAGTGGGGCCCAGGTATCCACAGAGAACTCCAGCTCTGGCTCTGTACCCTACCGCAGCATTGAGGAAGGAGGAATGTTCAATGGCCTGCGCAGGGCGGAGTCTGAGCACACACAGGCGTCTGATTCACTGTCAAGTGAAGATGAAGAGGATCATGAACTGGAAGCCATGGCCAGGTCTCGCCTTTTAAAACAGGAGCGTGAGAAGAGAGAGGCCATTGACTCCCTGTTCCGCCATGTGCTGCTGTATCCTGTGGCTGGTGGATGGCATCACCTGCTCCAGGGCTTGGCGCTGCTGGACAGCCTTCTGAGGAGCAGCGCTGAGTGTCCTCTGGTTGATGCCCTTTCATCCACTTCTCTAGACACAAGTTCTGCTGCCCATCTGAACCTGGTCTCTAACCTTTTGCAACGCCACCAACAGGCTCAGGATGGAAAAGGTTTCTATGGCAACCTGCTTTCCCCTTCCTCCTCCCCTTCTGTTCCTCCATCCCTGCTCATTGAATTGCTGGTGTCCTTGTGCCTGCGCTTCCTGCGCTCTCATTACCCTTCCTACCTCAGTCTGGGACCCCATGATCTGCAGGGGAACAGGGAAGTTCAGGTGAAGAGTGTGGAGGTGCTTACACGAATTGTGAACCAGCTTGATTTCATGGCACGTGGAAACAATGGGCCCAGTCTGGAGCTCATCCGCAGGCTCCTCACTGAATGCAAAGTGCAGCAATATGCTCTGCTTACTCTGTCTGCATCCATGTATGTCAGCCAGAGGGGGGTGGAAAAGGGGGCACTCAAGCCAGCTGAGTTCCTGGATGAGCAGGGCAGCCTTCCAGAGGAAAGCCTTGTGAATCTTGGAGTAGGAGGAGGGCCGGAGCAGTACCCCTTACAAATGGAACTACTCAAACTCCTTCAGTCTCTCATTGTCCTGGAATATCACATGTGGCCTGGTGGTGCAGCTGTGTCAGGTGGCACTTCCAGTCAGCCAGGAGAGCCTCGTGAAACTCCCACTGCCAGCACACCTCTAGCTCGTGAGTGGCAGACTGCAGTCCTTTTCCAGCAGTCCATTAAGGCAGCCCAGTACGTCCAAAGTCATCCCATCACTGCCCAAGGAATGTTTGTTTCTGCTGCTGCCAGAGCGCTGCAGCCGCAGTATGGTTATGCCATGCACCCTCACTGGGTGTCACTGCTGTGCTCCTCTCTGCCCTACCTTGGTCGCTCATTAGGCATCATTGTGGCTCCTTTCATCAATCAGATCTGTAGGAACTTGGATGAGTTAGTCAAGCTCTATGATCATGATGGAGGAAAGACCAATCAGAGGTAAATGGATTGCTTTTGACAACACACACTAAATGTAGTTGTATTTTTTCACATTTACAGCTAGAAACTAATTCCAGATATTCACATTATCTTCACACACCTGTTTTCATACTCTGATCTCCATACTCATTTTTCAACCCATTTACTTCTCGTCATAATTTTCTGAACTATTTGTACAATGCAGTCAACCATAACACAAACAGCTTAATGCATTCTCATGACTGAAAAACAGCACCTGCCCCATTCTTCATCATAATAATGATAATATAAACACAGATCACATAAGCAGTTCAACAATAGTCAAATACAACCCTTTCACAGTCTTAACTTGAATATTACTCAGTAATTTCATTTGATATATTTTCAAGTCTATGGTTTCACTGCATGTATTCAAAATCATATCTGCTTCACTGTAGCATGTTCCTATAGAAAATAAATAACATTCTATGACCCTTGTCATTTCATCTTAATATATTGATTATTTCTGAACATATTCTCTTTGTAAGTGTGTTCATGTTTATAAAGTTATATCAAATTCACAATGAAACACTTGATCTGATTGAGACATCCAATGTCTGTTTCTTTATTCAGCCTGATTGGTAGGAAGGAGAACATTGCTCCCGATTATCCCCTGACTCTCCTTGAAGGCCTGACCACCATTACACACTTCTGTCTCCTTGACAACAAGAGGGTGCGGAACAAAGCACACACATAGAAATGTACCACTTAAAGCTGTTTGAATAGTAAAGATTATTGTTTTCTCTCTTTCAGTCCCTGGTTCCATGTGATCCTATGGATGTCCGTAATGCACGCAACGCTGTGATCGAGGCGCTACCACACATGCTCAGTAGTATGGCATTGCTATGGGGTGTGGTGATTAGAGAAGAGTTTCAGAGGCGGGCATCAGACTCTGCCCAGAGTAGCAGACACAGTTCTACATCTGTCTACTTTAAAAGCACCAAGGTGTGTGTTTGAACTGCATGTGCATATGTTCAGAATTTTCTATGCCTTGATTTACAGGGTTTATCATGACAGTTAATGTATTAACAATGATAATTAAATAAATGTCTATTTTAAAGATTCTTCGGCAGCGGATACTGGAGTTTCTGGTTCCTTTGACGGGCCAGTACGGAGTTCAGCTCATGGCTTCCCTGGGAGCAGTGTGGAGCAGCAGGAAGAGTAAAAGGAGACCCAAGAACAAGGTAAGAACATAAGGTGTCCTGAACCAAATAAGGCCCATACTCACTGCAATGTCCTAAAGCGCTGTCCTTACCCTCCCTTCTCACTAAGGTTTTACCTGTGGCCAGTGAGGCTCGACTAACTGTAGTAGATCTGGTGAAATCATTCAACACATTGCACACAGACACCATCCTGCATCTGGTCAAAGAGGTGGTGAAAAAACCACATCAAATCAAAGGAGAACAAGTATGTAAATATATAATATATATATACATGTACAGAACCAAACCTGTCTGAGCTTTGACAACAACTTGATCTAACTACTTTTTAAAAACAATTTCCGTTTCCATCAGAAGTCAACCCTAGTAGATATCCCCATGTTACAGTTCAGCTTCGCCTATATCCAGAGGTAAGTAGAAAACCACAGTGCAAAAAGTCCATCTATAGATGTTGATAATTCCGAGGAATGACTGGTTTTGTGTTCAGCATTTCAGGTCAGGCGCTGCAAGAAAATGTCGCTCCTCTCCTCACTCTGTTGAGAGAATCAGTTCAGCTAAACCTGGCCCCGCCCGGACACTTCTTACTTCTGGGGTCAGTTTTTACACACAAAGTCTTTATTATACAATGCTTAATAGTGGTAAAATTTCTCCTTTACTGGATACCTGTCTTTATATATGTAATATGAGAGAATGAGCTACTAAAACAGCTCATAAATGTGATGACAGGAAATGGTGTTGTTTATAGAACAGATTTAGATACAAGCTTTGCTTTTGTTGTGATGTTCATTTATGATATTTCCTTGCAGAATCCTCAATGATTTTGTCAACAGACTTCCCAACCTGGACAACAAGAAGGATGCTAGAGATCTACAGGTATATGTTATACACCTAGACTGAGATAAAACAGTTATCACCTTTATAGGAAAGACTTTTGTTACTATAGTGGACAAATGCGTGATATACTGTGGTAATATTGATGGTACAGGAGGTGACCCAGAGGATCCTCGAGGCAGTGGGTGGGATCGCAGGTTCATCTCTGGAACAGACCAGTTGGCTCAGCCGCAGCCTCGAGGTCAAAGTTCAGCCACAAGTCTGCCCAGAAGCTGAAGAACCTGATGACACAGATGTAGATGGTGACAATTATGGTAAGTAACTGACAAGAAATGCATGCATTATCTGTTCTGTAACCATGGCTATTGTTAATTAATCTAGAGAATGAATGTAGGCTTTTGTTGGACTAGACTTGAAGACGGTAGAGCACTGCTGCTGTTGTGGAAACACTGCTCTTCCTATAGAACATTTATCTCAGTGCTCATCCTCAACAGTGCATTATTTAACTGTAAAACAAACCCACTGGGTAAATGTACCACTCCCGCACTATACTTATGTACAAATTTGAAGTGCTTGTTGCACTTCATCATCATCATCATCATCATCATCATCACCACACATTTATTTCAAACCTGCTACCACAGTTTACACTTAACAGATACAACTGGACAGCTGAAAAACACACTTCACAACATTCATACTGAATATTGTACTTTTTACTCCTCTACATTTGTCTGACAGTCAGTTTGTGAGAGCTTTTGCCTTTATTTTTCAGATTATAATTCCTAATCTCCTTTCTATCCAGTGAAAACCCTGTATTTTGAATTAAGTATTCCTTTATGGACTGAGAAAATTTTCCTCCTCTCAAATAATTTAGTTGAATTCAGTGGATTAGGAATAATCAAAAAGGTAAAAACGCTTTTTTTTTCTTAACTGAAGAAAAATGTATTTTTTTATAAGCACTAATGCTACAAACATGATGATCTTATACTACATTACTCTACTACATTACTGTTGAGGAAACAACCAACAGGATGTAAATTAGCTCAGCCTTAAACAAATACAAGAGCAAAATACAACATTCACACTGATACAGCAGTAATATGAATCCAAAACATCATGTAATATTATATAATTATACACTTACTACTTTTAATACTGTTAGTACAGTTTGTTGATGATACTTAACATACTATTAGTTAAATACATTTTGAAAGCAGAACCTTTACTTTTAGTGGAATATTTGACAGTATAGGTATTAATAATTGTTATTAAGAAAAAGAATGGACTTGGTAAAAGCGTAAAATAACTGATCTCATTTTATTTCTCTCCTCTTTCCCTGATCAGAGTCGGTGGCTCAGGCTAGTGCTATGGTGTCCTCCTCGGCTCCGTCTGTTTACAGTGTGCAGGCTCTTGTTCTTCTGGCTGAGGTAGGGTTGGGTGTGTTGGGTGTGGCAGTGGATAGATAATACAAAGGTTGTTTTGTGTATAATGCAAGAGATTCTCAACGCTTTACACTTTTCTGTGTAGATTTTGGCACCACTTCTTGACATGGTATATCGCAGTGATGAGAAGGAGAAAGCCGTTCCTCTCATCTCTCGGCTCATGTACTATGTTTTCCCTTACCTGAAGAACCACAGGTATCTACTGTAGACTGATAAGTTATGTTAACACATCTTTGTTCTCTTTAGTCGTATCACAGTTCCTTTAATAATATGGTCCTCCTATAGTGCCTACAACATGCCCAGCTTTGAAGCAGGTGCTCAGCTGTTGAGCAGTCTGAGTGGGTATGCCTACACCAAACGGGCCTGGAGGAAGGAGGTCTTTGAGCTGTTTATGGACCCCCTCTTCTTCACCATGGATGCCTCCTGTGCACACAGGTTGGTGTGCTCACCTGTAGCAGAAATTGTCCAAAACTTTACTTACAGAAAGGAAATATTTTAGTGCTTTGAAACTTAAGGTTATAAATGTAAAAGACAAATTAAATATATATTTATAAAAAGATTTTTATAGAGAGCATCTATTATGGATGGGCATTTTAATTACTGTTTGAGGTCAAATAACTATAGACATTTGAGGTCATCAGTTACAACTTCATCATTAACATATGCCCTCTGGCCAAACTAAAATAATCATAAAACTAGAAGTCACCAACCGAAGAGTGGGTGAACCAAAAATATACCATTTACTACTTCAAACACTTTATCAGGCTTTACTTAACATAAGCAGTACCCCATCAGAAACAGTGCCATAAACATTAGTTTTGCAATTCTGTGAAGTAAAACGTAAATCTTTTTCCACCCTAAATTAAAATTTTTCAACTCTTTAAAAAAAAAAAAAAGATGTCAACTATGGAGGAGGTGGCTGCTTGAAGACACAAGCACATAGCAACAAGGCACTTTGTCACCCTAAATGTCAATCCTTAGTTCATGCTGAAGACTCAAATGTTTTTAGAAAGCACAGACAGCACTTTATCATTCTAAAAATGTCAAAGTTAACACAAAACAGTTTGCTTTTTTGGTGCCACAGTGTGTACAAGAGGCCCGAAGACATTTTGTGGAATTTCCAGTCAGCAAAGGAGGTTGTCGTCTGAGGTATATAGGGTGAATAGGAACGGTGAGAGCACCATCCCCTGGGAGAACCCCCATACTGCAGACTACCACACCATTGGGTAGTCTCACATTCTGTGGCTGTCAGTGAAGTAGTTCATGGTCCATTCAGCTAGATGTGAGTCCACACCTGCTTCCTCCACCTTACCCCACAGCAGCAACCACTGGGTGGTGTTGAAAGCACTGGAGAAGTCACAGAACATGACTCTCACAGAGTTTCACAGAGGGTGACAGGTATGTAGTGATTAGGGTCACTGGGGTGAGCTTTTTAGGGAAGCAGAACCACACAGGAGGTCTTCCACAGGACTGGGCTTCTCTCCAGACTGAGGCTCAGGTGGAACAGGTACAGAGCCACCTCACTGAGCTGGTCTGCACGTTCCCTGAGCAGCCTGGAGCTGATGCCGTCTGGGTCTGTGGCTTTCCTGGCCTTCGTCTTCCTGAGCTCCCTCCTCACAAGGTCCGTAGTGAGGCAGAGGGGAGTGGGAGGTGACTGAAGGGGCTCCTCTAGGACAGGGAGGGAGTGTGTACAGAGGTGTGTGAGGGGCAGAGGTGAAGGCATCAGCAGGGGGGAGGCTACTGTACTACAGGACGGAGGTTTACATTCTGGCCAAGGGAGGATGTACACAGTCAAAAATAAACCAGTAGTATTAATGTATAGTATAGTGAAATTCTTG
>JAPTMW010000015.1:22941312-22952719 GCA_029822955.1 Ostorhinchus angustatus | reverse complement strand
GCCCCACCCCCCGACCACACTCCCATGCACACAGATCACAGTCACCCGAGGGCAGCCGCCCCCCAGCAATGCAGCCATCATCGCTGCTCTGACAATCATATTGTCACCCCACACACACATAATCACGGAATCACAGAGCGCTACCCCCACGCCCCCACACGCTCCGACATGGATGGACTGCTAATCCCTCGCTCCGAACCTCCTCTTGTCCGAAAATGGACTGCACTACCCCATTAGAATTTATTATAAGTAGCACGGAAACTGACCAGTTACCGACCGAAACGCACGCACATGCCCCCCCCCCAAATTTATCGTTATCGAGGTAAAACTGCCCAATTTATCGTGATATTGATTTGAGGTCATATCGCCCAGCCCTAACTCACACCACATAGTTCAATGTTCATTTATCAAATTGAAACCAGCAACAGAAAAAACAATGTCCCCCAAAAGTCATTTCAACAGCTGCTGTAGAGCTTTCATTCAATCAGGTCTGAGGTATGTCAAGAAGGAAATCTAATGAAACACATCAGCCAAATTTTTATCATACAAAATGCGTAATTATACTTAATAATTTGGCATCATTGCACCAGTGTCATCATTAACCTAAAAAGTTATTGTTTAGCCTGATTTTGGAAGCACAGTGATGTCAAGGCTCAAAACTAAGAACAAATAAAATATGAGATATATTAATGAAACTCTACACATTTTGTTATATTAATTACTGACACTGTTAAAAGGTGAGTCATGTACCGTATGTCCCAAAAAAATCTTTCTGCAATTATAACTTTAAAAATAGTGAAGCAATCAAAATGCAATTTCAGGGTATGAAACTATAAGTTATTACCTACATCTTGCAGAAAACCTTATTTAATTTGCTTCAGTAGTCACGGACAAATGGGGATCTTTATAAAGCATGTCAGAAGTCCTTTCCATCCAAGTTTTGTAAGGAAACGCGTTGTCCATTGTGTTCAAACCTTACAAATACAAAGTTGTTCATTGTGTTCTTGCACAAAAATATCTCTTTTGAAATAGTGACTGCTTGTTTCTTTTCATTTTCAAGTAACAGAATGAATAATGAATTACATCAAACAGGAAGCAGATTTCTGAGTTCTGCAAACGTTGGGAAGGTGTGAAGATGAATGATTAAAAAAAGATATTAAATTATTAACTCAGAAGACTGGATTGAGCTCTTCTTCCATTTTGGCTTCCTGTTTTGTTGATCATGACCAATAATATTTACATATTTACACGGAACTCTTCCCTTAAAAACAAAAAAAATGTGGCTCTTGGTTAAAACAAAATAATATAAACGCTCAACTTAGCACATTAAAGTTAATCTTAACACTTGACAAAACTCAATTATTCCCTGGCAGACCAAACTTGGAAGAAACAAACCCATGACATGCTTTACAAAGATCCACATTTCTCCATGACCACTGAACCCAATTACATGGGGTTTTCTGCAAGATATAGGTAACAAGTTATAGTTTCACACCCTGATGTAGCATTCTTAAATATTTTTAAAGTTGTCAATGCGGAAAGTCTGATTGTAATTTTTATGTGGACATACGGCATAAGCAAACTGTTGTGCAGAATACCTGATACATGGTGAAATCTGATTGATTTAGGTTGATTTTATTTGTGTTTTGATCAGTTCCAGCTGATAAATGAGGAATGACATTCCATCCAGAGGGTCAGACTCATTCTTCCATCTGTGCAGCCTCATGCATCAGACATCTTTTTAATAACAGAGGAAGAATGAGTAACGTCATAACCAAGACATGCCATATTATTAGCTTTAATTTACTGTGCAGCATATACAATCACAAATATTCCATGAAGCACTGGGAGAGGGCCATGTGAGGTTAGAGACCATGCGGCAGCCTTCAATTAGATACTGATTAAAGTGACATTCAAGACACCGAAGTCAACATGCTGCGAGTAAAAATGCTGCAGAATTTAATCAAACTGTATCAAAGAGCCCCATTATTCCATTTATCTAGTCTCCATGCACCACTGAGGAGCTGAAGTCCCACCTTCCTGTGTGCCTTATGGAACCTGATTATGGAAAAAATAGGAATAGTAGTCAATGGTAAGAGACAAATACTTTTTTGATTCCAGTTTGAATTATGTCACCATTTACACAAATAATGACAAGTCAAGCAAGTCATCATTTGCGGTAAAGACGGTGAAGTCACACCCATTTTTGTGCGAAATGCTTCAGAGGACTGCATCTCCTGTGTAATCAACACTAAAACAGCTATTACCTTGGTATATTTAAGTTCATTCTTTGAGAATGAGGTGTTGGGTATTAAAAGAAATAAAAAATCATCATGTCTGGTCATGCTGAAGCTAAAGACACTTCATCAACCCTGATGGAAAGAGACAGTTTGAACAGGACTTTCAGGTGTGTAATCTTTCTATTTACATATTTCCAGTCTGATACTTCAATCTCTAACTTTATTGATTTGTAAAATTTCACATATGTATGTTTTTTTTTTTCTGAAATAAGGTCCCATGGGACACAACCAAAAGGGACTATGGACTACTGACCCTTGGCTAAGCTCCGCCCCCTCTTGTTTTCAATGTTATACAGAGACATTCTAGAAGAAACAATCCGTGGAATCTGTGACTTATGACCACTTATGAGGTTTACAGAAAGAACTAGGGGAACGATCGTAACAACCTAAAGTAGATTTGATCAACAGCAACTGAAAGAAAAGACAAGAAGCTAAAAAACTTTAGCTTGTTTGTCGTGCAGTTTTATAGATATTCATTAAGACCAAATTACAAAAATATCTTTAAAGTACATATTAGAGTCCATCCAGAACTGTTATTACAGAAATTTGATGTCATTCCCTAAAGAATAACTGACACACAGTATTTATAACATTATTTAGTTACTATAATGTCATGAAATGATGAAAAACTCAACCATCATTAAATTGAAATACACACTTGTTAGACCTTTTCGACTTTTCATAAGTGTGTCCTTGTTCAGTAATGAGCCTCTTAAATTCTCAGTCTATCTGTACATAAAGTGGTCACCTACACTCAGGTGCAAATGGCTTTTAGCTTTAAAAAATTATAATTCCAACACTCATCTACACCTAAAATATATTTGCTGTCTGACTTCCATTCCGTTCACACACTCCTTCAGGCATCACTTATTCCAGAAACTTGAAAAACTCCCTCATGCAGTTGTCAATGTGGGATTGGAAGCAACTGTTTTGGGAGAGGCTTTAGAGAAGGGTCAGTTCTAAAAAAAAAAAAAAAATCAAACTGTAATGTCCCTTTTATGTTATAATAAAGGCAGCTGTCACTCCATAAAAGTGTTTCATGCTTTTTTGTGTTTTCTGTTGTGATATACATACATGAGCCCATCCACCACAAAATGAACCATGTCAGAATTACAAATGAAACAGTGCTTCAGGGTAAACGACGTAAAAGGTTTGATGCTGAATCGGTTCATTCAAAGGACCATACCTGTTCCAGGTGTACCGTACCTCCGGATTACCATTTGACATGCACTCAAATATACCACTGGATTTTTCCTGAATATCCACTTCAGTTGGAGGAACTGCAAGAAATTGACAGTGAAAAATAGCAATTAAAAATATGCATGATATGAAAACAGTTTCAGTTGAATTCCTATAAAATTCTATTCCCATTTAGTTTTAAAGTATACCACTCCTAATGCTTATACTGAAAACTAAAAACACTTCATTAGTTGCATAGCATAAGATGACTGCTTTTCTATGTTAACGGTGAATATTTAAAGTTTTTATAACCCACAGCAACTCCCTAAGTAAACAATTTTCTCCACATTTTTGTGGATAAAATGTCAGTGCCTCAGACTCTTTCAC
The DNA here is from genome assembly GCA_029822955.1 of Ostorhinchus angustatus. Classification (NCBI taxonomy): domain Eukaryota; kingdom Metazoa; phylum Chordata; class Actinopteri; order Kurtiformes; family Apogonidae; genus Ostorhinchus; species Ostorhinchus angustatus. The sequence goes on along the minus strand of JAPTMW010000015.1, from coordinate 22,948,853 downwards.
AAGGTCAGTGTTTCAGGGGAAATTCCAGCCAGTCACTATCTGTGCTACACAGAACAACCACTTCCTACACTGTCAACGGTTCCACTGCACCTGCTAAGTTATTTAGACTCCCACAGCAGTTAGTGCAGATTGATTTTCAAGATATTTTTCATTGCAATGGATCACATAATGACAGTGGGGTAGTAGTAAAGGGGTTATATGTAGTACTGCTATTCCAAACTCTCAACAGCTGGGAAGTTGCATTCCAATACACACCGACGAATCAACGCTATGTATCCAGACTGTATCAGTTACAGAATAAAGTTTATGTTCATTGTTGCACAAAATGATATTATATAGTTATATAATTATTGGATAGTTATTATAAGTTTTATTTTTCATACTAAATCTCAGAGACAGTTATTTTTGACAGCTGATCAAAATAAAACGGTTTTTTAATCTTCACATGCCAGGTCAGCTTAGGTTAGCTCTTTATTTAGACAGAAAATAGCCACAGTAAAACAACAAATGAAAAAACCTTCTGTGTGGTTTATGTCAGCAACAGCTGCACTAAAAATGTTTGGAATCATCCAAAAAGTCCAAGTTTAGTCTGAACCGTGAATCAACCACCCCCAGTCAGTCTGAGTATATCCAGTCCCTGTCTCTACTGTCCAGTACATTAGTGTCTTTGGCGTAACTTCAGAGCTGGTTATTTTAAACACTCAATGCTAATTTTAGCCTCTTTAAATGAATCCTGTCCGATATATGGTGATATTAGAACAGCATCTAATTTTAGAGCTCTTCATCTCTCATGGTTGATGGCTGCAATGCTTCGACCACTGTCTGGAATTTATGGCTTGTTGATTAACCAATGGTTTAAAGATAGAAAAGAGGCAAAAGTTCATGTTTGAGCCACATTATTACACAACCTACACGACTATGCTCTTTCCCACAGTAACGTCTAAATTCTATCCTCATGTTTATGTTCTTGTTTGACGCTGGTGTTACAGTTGGATTGATATGAAGAGTGGGTGTCTCCTGAAAAACAGGTGTGGCTGAATTGATGTTTTTACAAGAGCAACGATAACTGTAGCTCACACACTTCTATAGAACTAAAGACCCACTCCTTTTCAGCCAACATAAAAGAGGAACCATTTTGCTTTAAGCTTCTAATTTTAGTAAACAGTAATTTTGCTTAAAAATAAACTGGCTTTGTTCTCAGCTGGAAACACAAAACAGTAAGTATTCTATTGACCTTTGTGGGTGTGTCATATTCTATAAAATGGGAAAGGAAAATGAAATTGGTGAAAAAAAAAGTGAAATGTGGGGTTGAGTTTGTGGAAAAGCTCAAAAGTGGCCAAAAAAAATAAAAAAAAAGGGAGGAGATTGATGGGGTAATACAGTATGTCTGTATATTACAATATGTTCTGTGTCAAAGTTCCAGAACGGCCACCAAACCCTCCAGAGATACTTATGTCAACAAGAAGGATGTGTGACCGACAGTTAACCTGAACACACAACGCTCCGGCAAACACCAGTATAAAAGCAGAAATAGCATCAAAACTTGGAACACACATGGTTTTGGCAGACAAACTATCCTCTTTTTTTATGTTAAGCCTTATTGAACACAAAAAATAACACCTTTATTACTGTGACTAGTCACTTGGTCTGCTGGGAAATTGTGCAGAGCTTTTTTTCTGGGATTTTCCGTACGCCCAAAGCCACACTATGAAACAAATAGTATTTTCTCCACACTGCACCAACATAATTATCTCATAACACCAGTCAGTCATGGCAACAGTGGATAACAGCAGGCAGCAAACACAGCCCTATGACCAGGAGTCAAATATTTTATACTATATGTACAAGCACAGTCACTGATATGTGTGTGTGTGCGAGTGTTAGGTGTCGACAAATAACTCAGGGCGGATTGATTTGAAGCCAAACACCAGAATGAGCCGATAAACTGAATTTTACCACTAGGTGTCTCACTTTCACTCACCAGACACGTGAAAAATACTAAGCAGAACAAATGAGAACCTAACAATGAGTGCGGTGACTCTAGTCCTGATGGTGGCGCTAATGGGACTCGAAGCTGCATTAACCACAACCAACAATGAGAGGAAGAAGCAGGAGCAAAGTGTCAACTCTCCAAAATATCTGCCTATATAAGCTAAATCACAAATACATTTTCTCCTCTTTATGTGTTGCCTTATCTACATTTTTTGGATCATCTCTTTCATCAACTTCAAATCTGGCATGTTCTGTCATTGTGCTTTTGACGTCACTCAAAAAAACATGAACTTTCCTGTGTACAAGGCCATGTACATCTACCCCCCCACGCACACACACACACACGCACACACACACACACACTGTGGATTGTGATCTTAACATTGTCAGCTTCTAAACTCACAGCTCATGCAACACTCACAGTTGGTCTATTTACTAAGTTCAAAACATCAGTATTATATTAACCACATTGTAATGTTGCTTATTGCAAAAGTAAAATAAGATTAATGTAGTGCTGTGATGCCAGCGACATAGGTTGTTGATGTAGAACAGAGGTCTCAAACATACGGCCCGAGGGCCAAATGCGGCCCGTCAAAGGTTCCAATCTGGCCCATGGGATGAATTTGCAAAGTGCAAAAATTACACAGTCAAGGCTGTCAAACTCACTTTAGTTCAGGTTCAACGTACAGCCCAATATAATCTACAATAAAATAATAATAGCATAATAACCTACAAAAAAATAGTGACTCCATATTTTCTTCTCAGTTTGATATTATGCCTATAAATAATGATAACTTCAAATTTTTGTCTTTGTCTTAGTGTAAAAAATAACACTAAATTATGAAAATAATTACATTTACAAACTAACTACTATGCTGTAACAATAAAATGAGAACAACCTGAACAAATATGATCCTGAAATGTCTAAAGAAAATTAAGCATAATTTTAACAATTTTCTGCCTGTGAAGTGTTTAGTGTCTTTGTAGATCCGATCCATAATGCACATGTAGAAATGATAAGCTGAGGCATAATATTGTCAAATTGCACTTATTTTTCTTAAGAAATTAGATTTTTTCAGGTTATTCACATCTTTTTTTTTGATAGTTTATAACATTAAGTATTTTCATAATTTAATTATTGTTTTTTTTGCACTAAAACAAAGATAAAAATTTGGAGTCGTCATTATTTATAGGTTATTATGCTATTATTTTAATTGTCCGACCCACTTGACATCAAATCAGGCTGAATGTGGCCTGTGAAAGAAAATGAGTTTGAGACCCCTGATGTAGAACATATTTTCATTTAACACAACCTGAAAAATGACAAATATCGGTTTAAGTTCCAACATCAGATCGATCCATATCTCGTGTATACCCACAGGATACTTGAATGGAGAAGGGTTCAGTCTTCTCTGTTGAAAGGGCTTCACTGGTGACGACACACTGGACAGAACGACTGTTGAGCTCCATCGTAGGTACTCCCCGCAACGTGCTGACCGTGGTCGTCGTACCATCGTCGTTCGCACTGGAGCTGGTTGTGGTCGTCAGGTTCAGATTCTCAAAAATCCAGTTCACTTGTGCAGGAGGATGTGAACCGGATGCCGTACATGTAGCAAGAGAAACCTCCTTGTCACCCACAGTAGGTAGATCACTTTTCACGCTTATAATTGGTGGCACTAGAAGAGATACCATAGACAAAAAGAGGTTGACATGAAATCAGAGAGGCGTGAAGATCATGTTTCCCTTTCTCTCTCTATCATCTCCATCTGAACATTTACAAAACAAAGTCAGATCATACCGAGCACGTTGAGAGGTATCTCCGTCTGGTAATTTCCGCTGGGATACAATGTGAAAATACACGTGTAGACGCCGTGATCCATAAGACTGACATTGGAAAGACGAAGAGATCCATTCTTTTCGTTAAAATTTCCAGCAAAAGTAAACCTCTTATCTTTTCCGTTGTGATATTCGGATCCTTCTGGTAGGGTGGTGAAGAAATTGACGTTCTCTGGTTTTTTTTTGGTCGTCTTTTGCCAAGAAATCTGACTGAGTTTCTCTGTTGTATCCTTGAGGATGCAGGAAAGGATGGCTGTAGATCCATTCAGCACGGTTATGTTACCTCCAATCACCTGCAGAGCTGTGAAGTGCAGTAAATGTTCATAGCACACGTTAAAACACAGAGACAAACTTCAACACTACTTTGATCACTCTTTACATCATCTCCTTTTTCTAACTGGGAACTAAAATACATTTCTATGCTGATAACACTATCATGTACTGTCCAGAAGATATGGTACATTCAGCCGTTTAATGCTATGTTTGCTGAGTTATGCTGCACTTGAGTGGTTCTATTTTTTTCTCCAGAACATCTGAATTAAATATAATAAGTACCAATTTTGTCATCCCTCCTAAAAGAAAAAAAAGTTAGAAGAGTTACAGAATACAACTATCTTAGAGTTTGGATGAGAATGATGATGACCTAAACCTAAATATCATGTGACTGAACTGTTGAACAAATTAAGATAGAAAACTGTCGCAACTGTAAAACCATCAGACACTCATTATCATTCCGTGCAAAGATATATCATCAGTGACTAAGGCTGGGCGATCTGGTCAAAAGATCATGACTATCTCTGGAGTGTATGTGTTGATTCATTGGTGGTTTTAGTAGCTGTAAGTGTGCTCTGATACATGACTTCTCACTGCTGAAGATAGTTTGCAATATCATTACTGCATAGAACCCCTTTAAGATCATGGAATCCCCCAGCCCTATCATTGATAATAATAATAATACCCCTAAGTATGAACTAAGCTTATATGGTCAAGTCTTAGGGTCCTTCCACTCTGTAAGGAACAATGTGCAACTTCACTACTTGCAGTCACTAAATCTTTTAGATATGACGGCTAACGCATCCTGCTGTCCATTACAGAGATGAACCTAAAGGCCTAGTTGTAAAAAAAAAAAAAAAAAAAAGTAATGTTTTGAAAAATTGCCATCATCTTCTTTTCAGTATTGCTTAGTTTTTTGCGTCAAAGGAGAAAAAGTCCACAGTTATCTTTCAACATATTGTAAATAAAGAGATCTGTGGGTAGGCTAAATGGAGATATTATACTGTGAGATTTTTCTATATTTCTATTACTTATTTAGCTTATATATGTATATTCTATTTTATACTTAGTTAGCTACTTTTATTGCATTTTATACTTTTTATTGATTCCCAGGACCAGAGTAACTAATCTCATTTCACCTCATGTTAACATGTCTTGAAATGACAATAAAAACTCCTTGAATCCTTGAATATTGGACTTTATTTCCTTCTGATTTCAATTCCTCCAGCTTTAAGGCTCTCATATAGAAATCACTCATTTTTAACAACAGACAAATGAGATCTAAAAACACTAGTGTAGTGGGAAAAAGCTTTCAGACACCCTTAAAATTGTACAAAATCTCAAATATCATCATAAAACATTTGCAGAAAATAAATCCTTTTTTCTGTTTCAAAATGTATGGCTGCATCAGACATAGAAATGCAAATGATTTTGCATGGGTGCAGAAGCAGAGCCGTTTCTTGCTATAGGCGTACTCAGTGAATGCTCACGGCCCCCAAGCCACCAGCTGGCCCCAAAGCTGCACGTTCAGCCTCATCTGAGGAGAATTAAAATGTCCTGTCTTTATCTGTAGCTATCTTTTGTGTGTATAACATCCCTTATATGCATAAAAAAAAATAAACGTAGGATATAAATAAAATAAACTGCAATGATAAGCTGTGGCTGGTGTTTTTGTGGCATTATTATTCGTTAGACCGCACTGTCACACAATTAGTGGCGAAGCTGGCTGCCGACAGGTGTGATGGGAATGACTGACAGCTACCCACCCACCATTCCTGTTAGCAAGAATTTTAAACAAAATAAACACCGTGATGGCATCAAAAAGCAGCTATCTCAGCGGTGGTTGTATTTTCTTATTTAAGGTATAAAAAAAAAAAAAAAAGATAAACACTCAAAATCTGTTTTATTAATTGAAGTATAGAGGATTGTTGTTTTCCTTGTATTATCATTTTTTATCCGTTTAACTTGCCTGAGTGGCTCAACGTAAGATGTTTAATTTTATCTATAGCATGTTTTGCTCATTAAGTATAAGAGATTGTGGCATCGGGCCACTATCTATAATCTGTAGTGAGGGCTTGTGACAGAAGGGTCGCCGGTTCGATTCCATGGACTAGCAGGAAAAGTTGTTTACTGCTGTTTCTACTGATGGGTTAAAAACAGAAGTTAAATTTCGGTCTGTGGTGCATGTACCGTATACTGACAAAGAAGGAATCTTAATCTTTGAAGGCCATCGCAATTTGACAAAGCAGGGGCCCCCAAACAGCTTCTTGCTAAGGGCCCCCACAAAGCTAGAAACGGCCCTGTGCAGAAGTGTGATATATGTGATCACACATGCCTGGGGTGTCAAACAAAGAAAACTATTTACCACCACATCATACCTGCCATTTTAAAAGGGAATACCATGCAAGTACTCCATACTGGAAAGTCCAGGACACAAGTCATGTTAAGAACACAGATGACATTATGCATTATATTTTATCTAGTCTTTATAAATCCTTATAAACCAATCACATGATAGCACATGCGCCATCCAAACAGGAAGTGACTCATGCATTGTGGAGATGAAAAGATGTGAATATTGTGAGACAAAAAACTGAGGTCTAAATATCCTTCTTTTCATATAAATCTAATTAAAGTCCACATATGTACTTTGAACCAGCGTTATTTATCCTTTAAGGGTTTATCGTTGAACCTCACAGCTGTCTACTATACTGCTACCATTTTAACGGTGCTTCATCCTTTGTTTTTAGGGAATTCCCGGTTCACAGAAGTGCGTTTCATCATGTTTTTAACAGTTTCCCACGGGAGAGTCGGACTGATATCATCGCAATCTTTCATGCGTCAATAAAACGTCCGCTAAACTAGTAAATGTTTGACATGATTAAAGAAGATTAAATGAGAATTTTCCCACGGTGCATTAAAGCCACACATGTAATGTTGTTGTAAAATAAGGCTAATTTGTGTCAAGAAAAAAACGTAAACAATCCATATTGCAGGAGAAAAAGGGGGAGAAACCGTAAAAGCGTGCATTTTCCGACATACCTTGTACGTCCTCTGTTAGAATCAGTGTAAATATCAGTAAAAACATCATGGTCCAAATCAAACAAAAGCTACATTTTACGTCAAATGTCGAAGGTTAATTATTCCACTTCTGACGAATGTACCATATTATGACTCAAAAACGGTGTCTTCTGCTGACTGTGCATCATGACTCCATCTTCGGTTACTGTCCGTAGTGTATGTGAGAGGAAATAAATGGGCGTGGCGAAGGGGGTCACATGGACCCTACTAAAATATGTGTCCAGGAAAATAATAAAATAACCCATAAATAATGCCAACTCCATTTTTTCCCTTTGTTTTCCTGTAAAAAAAAAAAAAGAAAGAAAGAAAGAAAGAAAGAAAGAAAGAAAGAAAGAAAGAAAGAAAGAAAGAAAGAAAGA
>JAPTMW010000015.1:22748581-22758831 GCA_029822955.1 Ostorhinchus angustatus | reverse complement strand
TGAATAGTGCTATACAAATAAACTTGTGTGCCCACAGAGGCCTGACCTGTGGGGGCTGCAGAAACGGTTGTCCTTCTGGAAGGTTTTCCTCTCTCCACACAGAAACACTGAAGCTCTGTCACCATCGGGTTCTGGGTCACCTCCCAGACTAAGGCCCCTCCACTGCATCGCTCAGATTGGCGTCCAGCTCTATGAATAGTCCTAGTGGTTCCATACGTCTTTCATTTATAGATGATGGAGGTCATGGAACTCAAGGAGACCCTCAGTGCTGCAGAAACTGTTCTGTGCCTTGATATAATCCTGTCTCTGAGGTCTACAGACAATAACATGGACTTCATGTTAACGCGGTCAACTATTGGACCTTCTATAAACCACCCCAGCAGAGCCCACAATCATCCACTCAGATGGTTTTGGACGTCCTCAGGTCCTGATATAAACAGTTGGGTGATCGCTCCTTTGCTGTGGAACTCGCTGCCTCCTGACCTGTCCCTGTTCAAGTCCAGGTTAAAGACACACCGGTTCAGACTGGCTTTAACCCTCAGCACTGACACACTCTTCGGTTTTAAATCTGTGGTCTTTTTTTTTTTTTTTTTTTTAATCACTGTGTGTTGTGTCTTATTGTTTTATGCAGTGTTTGATTCAACTGTTGTTATCTTAGAATTTGATCAGGTTTTTAGATGTAAATTTGTAAATTTTCTGATTGAAATACAGGTGTGTGCCTTTCCAAATCATATCCAATTAACTGCCTTTACCACAGGTCAACTCCAATCAAGTTATGGAAACATTTGAAGCACAATAAGTGGAAATGGAATGAACAGAAGTGTCGTGACAAACACTGTGAATACATATGTACATGTTCTATATGGTACACATGTTCTATATACTTTTTTTTATTTGCAACATTTTAAAAAACTTTTCCCACCTTGTCACTATAATATATTGTGTATAAAAATTAGAAATAAAAAAAAAAGAAAATGTATTTCAGCTATTTTGGAATAAGGCTGTAACACACGAAAATGTAAATAATAAAAAAAAGAATAAACATGATGTACTTTGCATTTTTTAGTCATCCTAAAAATATTTGCAACTCAAGGTAATCACTTCTAAATGTAGTAAAGGCCTTTAAATCATGAGAAAAAAAAAAAGATGGCGGGTTAATTCATGTTTTGTGAGAATAAATCCGACTGTGAAGGCGCGATGTTTGGACTGAGTTTGGCAGGAAGTGATGATACTGTGACAAATGGTGAAAACATGCCAGTGAGTGAACCTGCACATAAACTTGGCACGGGTCAGACTACTTCCCATAGCTGTTGTTTACCCAGTTAAAGGTCCAAACAGGGATCAGATCCATTAAACTCACTGTGCGTCCAGATGTCCGAACAGCTGTCTGCCTTCATCGGCCGGTTCCACCGTTAATCCCACCGTTTACCGGATTTCCTCAAGTTCAACATGTGTCTGCGACTGTTTTCCTGTTGGACGAGATGTTTCACGTCTGCAGAAAAACACTCAGACAGGTCGGTGACTGCAGCATGGAGTGGGCGGGGTTACTGCTCCGGCCCCGCCCACTCCGTCTGTCTGAGGACAAAGTACAGGTTTGAACCCTTCACCTTTATGCAGAAATATCACTAGAGAGGGAGAAGACAGAGAAAAGTGATAATGATGATGATGATTCTAAGAGCCAGGACTGACAGGAGCCCCAGAAAGTAGATAAACATTAAGCAACATTTAGTAAAAAATATCACCAATAATCACCATTTAACCCTGTAAAGCCTGAACCATTCAATCACTGGCAGAAAATTCCAGTTGGAGCCTTTATTGGTCCTTCTGAACAAGCCAAAGAAATGTTTTGTTTTTTCAAATATCAATTTCCATGTAGGATTTTCTATTTTGTATCATATTTGACACATTGGGTCTCAAAGCTCAAATATTATTAGTTTTGAACAAACAAAAACACAATATAACACAAATATGTCTAACAAATTGGTAATTCCTTTTCATAATTGGCAAAGTTTGCCTCCTGACAATCGTTTAATAATCACTGGAACGGCCTCTTGTGAACGAATACCTCCCCCCTGGTCGATTACCTGTGTATTGTATGTATCTAATTGTATACATCAGGTTTTTCAAGAAAAAACATATTGCACTGATCATGTAGAGGGCTTCAAAACTCATGTATCAAATATGATACAGGCATTATAGGGTTAAGAATTATTATTTTTTTAATGGTAGTTTTATTCTACCCCACTCATCGTTTATATATTCTATTTTAGATTTTTTTTTCTTTATCTTCTTATGCTATCTGCTAGACCTGGGTAACTACATTTGGTTCTATCATGTACCATTGATCAAATGACAATAAAAGTCAGTCTGAGTACATATATTTTTTTCTTTGCATTAATTCTGTTTTAGTTTTGGCAAAAAAAAAAAAAAAGGATAGTATTCAGTCCACATCAAATAAAGGGCTTCACTCCCCTCATATTACTAGTATTACTTTACTTCATTCCTAGCAAAAAATGATGTGATTCTGCATTATTTTAGCCAACATTTGATCACTCTGCGCTTCAATGCTGCAAACCATGCAAATGCTAAAAATACCACACTGTGCAGGCAAGGATCAATATTCTGCTTACAACAGACTTTATCACTTTATGCAAGATTTATTAGAAAGATGCAAACCATCTTTAACATTGTAATGATATTCTTAATGATAACAGTATTACATTTTTATAATAATATACAAAAAATATATAGTTTTACTTTTTGGATAATATAATGTGCAGGTTCAGTACACGGTGGTGAGTTGCACTTGATAAAAGGAATCAGCAGAAGAAAAGGCAGTTAACTTCACTAACATGTGACAACAACATTTAGACCACTGACTTTATATCTGTTTTTAAATGTATTTTTTATTGGAACTTCAGAACATACAATACAATATACAAACTCTTATAGAGGACATTTCAATAATGACAGGAAACAGATTTAAAGTATACAGGGAGCATGTAAAGCAAAAAAAAATCTATGACAAGTCAACAAATGAAAAACAATAAAACATAACAAAAGAGGAGCTGTAAAACAAGTATAATATAAAAACCAGTGGAGAAAGACTAAAAAAGTCAAAACAACTGTTGCTTAATTTCACCATGTAATTTTTTGGCTGAATTATAACTTAGTTTTTGAAGTGATGAAAAAACAGTTTGAAATAATTTGTGAACCAATTAAAGGGGGGCTTAGAATTGTTCCATTTACAGCAATGAATGTTGTTTATTATTTATTGTTTATACGGATCCCCAGCTTAGCTTCCACCATAGTGGTTGCTACTCTTCCTGGGGTCTGTTAAAATGCAAATACAGTTATAAAATGCAAATTAAAACAAGTTTTTCAATTCATTCTTATCATCAGCAAGCTTAACATTTCATCTCAACACATAAACCTTAAAACATTTAAACTTTGATCTTTACAGCAACTTGGATTGAAAGAGTCAAAACAATCATTTATATTACTGTAATTCCTTGCGTAGTTCCTGTTTGAGGTTTTTTTTTTTTTTTTTAATGAAAATAAGCTTTTAGTGTACTGTATGAAGGGAACTTATTCCATAGACTGGAGGCCCTGTAAAAGACAAAGTTTTTCAATTGATTCATTTTTGGTTTGGGAAGTTCAAGGTATTATGTAGGTAACATAACATTTACACAAAAGAATGATTATATTAATAAGATCAGATACAGACGAATTCAAATTATCCATAAAATGAAGAATATCAACAGTATCAAACAAGGATACATCATCAATTTTAAGAGACAGTCATTTCTTGATGTCAGACCAAAATTCTTGAGTAACTGGATGCTCTAATGTTTCCTCAGACTTGGCACAGAAGGACTAAGTGTCTACTTCAAATGTATTTATTTATTTGAGAAATTTCGTAACTGGGTAAATATTATGGATGATTTTGAAGTGAGTTTCTTTTACTTTTGGTGAAATAGGCCACTGACTTTATACTTAAACAGGAAAAACAACATAAACCATGACAAAACAGAATGGTATCCTGAGACACAAAAGTAAATTCAACACATATTAACCCATAAAGACCCAAACAGCCACTGACAACCAAAACCATCTACTGATCTAAACTGTTTAATACTTGTTGATCCTTTAATCCTGTCAATAACACATATGGACGTTCAGAGCCTCCATAGTTACCATGGAAACTCATCTACAACATTGATTCAGCAGTAAAATCCATGGAGTTGGATCAATGACCGTGGATGGAGACACTTGTTTTATGTTCAATTAATGATATATTTGCTGAAAAAGTAATTTTTTTCTGAAGTTTTCCCTGTTTTTCATATAATAATCCTCATAATAATATCATCATGATGATTTAAGTACATGATCAGTAATTTAGATATAGGGAAACATCTGATTTTCACTGAAAAAATGCAAAATATAGATGATAATACTATGATATATGGTGATAAAACACTTAAAAAATGTTAAAAATTGATTAAAAAAAACGTCATCTGGGAACTTTCACAAAAGTCACACTTGGTCTTTATGGGTTAAAAAGCGATTCTTTGTTCAGAGTGGAAATACTTTAACACGGTGCAGAAATAGTTAGATTATAGACTGCATTAATCCCATGATATAGATACAAAACACAAACTAAATGGATTAACTTGACCTTTGAACCTTACAACGGTCTTCATAGTTAAAGGGAAGTTGGGTTTGTTTCCTTAAAAACCAGATAAATATTCCTGTCAGTTAATCTTAGCCCTGTAGGAGGCTACTAAAACTATCTTTAAAGTTCCCTTCAACAAATATTATTCTATCATGGTCTGACTGTGCTCACAGCTTGTGCAAGATGTGCAGAATTTCAATCTTTGTTGCCCCCTGGTGGTAGTATTAGAAATTGCATTGCAACACACCCCAAAACACATCATTACACAGGTTTACATGCTTTGATCATTTGCTCAAAGGTGTTTGTAAAGACCTCAAAGATATAGTTGTACTTGTCAAAGATGTACAAGTTATCAGGTAGAACTAATTTTTAACTATTTACAGATGACAAACTACACATTTTCTTTACTCTGCACAAAGGTACTATCTCTACAATGAACTCAGAGCGTAAAATAAAACATATTTCTACATTTCTTCCTGCTGTTTCAGTGCAAAGCTAAGTGAACCCCACTTCATCTATGGTATTTATTCTCTTGATATTTAAAGACAGCGGTGTAGTCTCTCTGTCTTGTCTTTTTTGTTGTTACATATTTCATATCACTGCATCTGTCATGAATACACTGTACAGCACAGGATAAAATGATGGGAAATGTGTGCGATGATGCAAAATAAGATATGAATTAATAATCAGTTGATGCGGCACGGAAAACAAAATAAGAAGACTGTTTTGAAAATGCAAAGAAACAACAGAAACCTCCAAAATCTGAAGAATTATTTGTACTTAATTACCTCCCATGGCGGTTCTAGTTTGGTGGAATCCTCCTCTTTGACCTCCATTTCCTCCATCAAAGTCAGTTTTTCTTCTGTTTTCTCTGTTTTTGGTATAATAACCCCCAAATGTGATCTCAGCATGATGATTAAAGTACATGATCAGTAAATTAAATGTTGTAAAATATAAGATTTTTACTGACAAAATGCAAAAATAGAGAGGATAATATTAGGATAAATCGTTTAGGAAATTTCTGAACTGCCATAAAAGTAGCACTGGGTCTTTATGGGTTAAATGCAACTGCCATCATTTAAAGACAGTCTATAGTCGTGAAGTAACTTGTACATGCAGACGATGTAATGTCACATACAGATGTAAATATAGATCTCATCAGGTCCCACCTCCTCCAGCCCAGAATTGTGACATCTGTTACATTTCAGTGACCGTTCAGACTGAAGTTATATAAATCCAATTTTGCACCACAAATGAAAGTGGCCTGAGTCTGATTATCGAGAAAAAAAAAAAAAAAACGGATTTGAGTCGACATAAAAAACAGATGTGGGTCACATATGGGAGAAAAAGTCAGATTTAGGCCACTTTTGTCTGTAGTGTGAATGCAGCCTTAGAAACACAAGACCTATTGAACTGAGTACGTTCACAAAGCAAAACTCACATCTGGGGGGAACTTGGTGTGCAACAGGGAAGCAGGGCGAAAATAAACTCAACGCCTCATTGTATCAGAGTGGGTCAACATTTGAAGTATGTCAAAGATGGAAATGCTGCACAGTGAAGTTAGTGTGGCTTCATTCCAACAGGGCTGGATGTGGCCAGTTGATGATGGCAGCTAAACTGCACAGTGCACTACTACAGAAAAACCAAAAGCATGTGATATGAAGAAATAAACTGTTTACTATATGCACAGTTGCAGAAAAAATTATTAGACCACCCTTGTTTTCTTCAATTTCTTGTTCTGGTACAACTAAAGGTACATGAGTTTGGACAAATATAATAATAATAAAGACAAAAATAGCTCCAAAGAGTGTAATTTCAGAGCTGATATCTATCCATTTTCCATGTTTTCTTGATAATAACCAACATCGTTTCAGTTCTTGCATCAATATCTATGTCATTGTACTGACAAAAACAGTGCTTTTATTCATTCCATGTTTTCTTTTCTGTCTGTTTTAGTCACGATACACACAGGAGTTAGTACTGGATTGCATAACTATTGTTTTTGATGATTTTTGATGGTCTAATAATTTTTTCCACCTCTGTAATATCCAGTATGTGATTCCAAACACAGCCACAGACATTATAAAAAGCACAGAATAGTAGCAGATTGCTTAGATTTGTTTTTTTCGTGTCTTGGTAGTAGCAGTGTTTAAGCAAAAATCACAAAACATAGAAAGAAAAAAAAAAGCCAGTGTTTTCTCTGCATTCATGAACAGATTTATTTTTCAAGGCTTCTGATGAGTGATGTACAGTACACAACGAAAGACACTTCAACATATACTTGAATGTGAATACAACATTAGATTAAATGTGAAATACTAAATGAATAGAACAAAAACAATCTTTTTATCAAAATTATTATATTACAATATTATCCTCATGCTTACCAGAGCAAAGATTTTCCTTTACATATTTCTGATTTTCACTGGTATATTTGAGCTCAGCAGCTTTCACATCTCAGTTCCTCAGAAAATTGTCAACTGCCTTTTAGTTACACAAAAAACACTCAACAGACTCATAAAACACTTACGTTACTTGGAGGATATCCATAGAATCTAAAAGGCCAAGTATGGGACATTTTCAACAATAATGATCCTTTCAATAATTGCTGATATTTACCTGTAAACCTGATGACATTTCCTCTTTTATGTGCCTTTGAATGAGCTCGTATTCTATTATGTATGTCTTAATTCAGTCGTTTTGTAATGTAAATCTGGAGGACTCTATATTCTTTTCAACATAGAATTCATTTATGGTTTTCTATTATGATGTTATCCTGTTTTCTCTTCTTAGCATATACACATCTATTTTAATATTCTGGTCATTTATTTCTAAGCGCTTTGTTTTTTTCCCCTTTGGATGTTCCATTTTATTTATGTCACATTGAATTACCTTTGTATATGAAGTGCATTTTATAAATAAACTGTCCTGGCCTTGCAGAGATCCTGCTCTGTTTTTTTTTTCCAGCTTCCTCTTGCTTTGCTGTGTTCAGGATGTTTCTGTTAATTGACCTTCAGCCAATCGTGGACTGGATAACATAAAAATGAATCCACTTAAAAATGAACTCCGCTTACACAGCGCAAAGCCGACCTTTCAGCCTTTAACCTCTAAGGCTATGTTCAGACTGCAGGCACATGTGGCCCAAATCCGATTTGTTTGCCCATATGTGACCTGTATCCGATCCAAAACTGATAAAAGTCACATTTAATGTGTAATATGAACGATCATACAAAAAAATCAGATTTCACCAAGAAATCTGAATTGTGCATGCAAAGACCTGCTGTCTGAACGTAACCCAAGATGAGTGCCGACACAAACAGCAGCAAGGTGGAAGCTTGTTTCAGTTGTATGTCGCCTTCAGGAAACCACCGTAGAGTTTTGTGAAGGTGAGAGGATGTTCATTTACGCTTTTAGAATATAAAAGTGGCGAAATGTTAGGAGGGGCCATACTTGACAAAAATCAGAAATGTTACATACTTGGTCTTTTCAGGAAGCCCAGTTTAATTAACTGCGCCTCAAACATCTAGAATCACAGACATTTGACAACCGCAGTCTCGGAACATGAACCCGATCTCAAACGTCTACATCTAAAATGTCCGAGTCTGTCAGTGAGATGCTCTGCTGCGACAGGTTGACCTGTGGGTACGAGGTCGATGATGTCACGGCGTGGTGATTGACATGTGAGGAGGTGCCGGGGCCTCTCAGGGGCCGAGAGGAAGACGATGATGACGAGGGGTTGATGAAGGGGCGGGTCTGCTGGGTGCTACTTGGGGTTGACATGTTGCAGAGGAGGCTGGTAAACTGATGCAGCGTTAAACTCTGTCTCTGCTGACTAGTGGACGCTGAAGCTGAAACACAATAATTTAAGGACGGACTGGTAAAGAGGCGACACTTTGGAAAAGATCATCCAGGTTTAAGGCTATTTTGTCTTATTTCTATATACAATTCTAAAAATTTAAAAAAAAAATTATGTCTATGTGTGTATAAGTTTTTGTTGCTAAACTGTGCAACACATCAGCAGTAACATCAGATTCATACACTTTCAGTCTCTGTGATATATTAACTGGGGAAGCACATTGCAGAGTTATTAGCATAAACAGGGTTC
The DNA here is from genome assembly GCA_029822955.1 of Ostorhinchus angustatus. Taxonomy (NCBI): domain Eukaryota; kingdom Metazoa; phylum Chordata; class Actinopteri; order Kurtiformes; family Apogonidae; genus Ostorhinchus; species Ostorhinchus angustatus. Next base: position 22,750,051 of record JAPTMW010000015.1, on the reverse strand, counting down.
ATACATATTTTTCAAGGTCAAATTCAAACACTTGGACTGAAAGTTCTAAGTAGAATTCTTTCAATTAGGTTGAAAAAATACTGTTTATGAAACTGATGCTCCTTAGTACTGATAGGATCCTGAAATCTGAAAACTGGTGTAAGGTGGAAACTCAACGTTAAAACCACCAGTGTCTCGTCTTACCGCAGGGCGCTCTCAGCTGCTGGTGCTGGTTACTGGTGGGAAATCTATTCTGAGATATTCCTGCAGCCCCAGCATCTTGGGTCTGGCAGTCAACCAGAAAAAAAAAAAAAAACACTCCTTAAGTTATCGAGAAGACACTTCCTTCTACTTATAGATATAACAGTGAAACATTCAGGGCATGAAATCACATAAGACATCACTGACCAGCTCATCTGAAGATACCTGGTGAGTCCTGACAAAGAAATGACAACAAACAGATGAAGACCACGACTACTAACCTGACCGTCGTTCAGACAGGCCTGGAGTTTCCTCTTTGCCCTCCATCTGGCCACCCTCAGTCTGGTCTTTTCTCTACGTTCTCGCAGCTGCAAATATAAAAAAACTACTTTATAACCTCAGACAATTTTTTTTTTACATTTTTGTTATTTGGTGATATTTGTAATTCAAGATCAGTGACACAGCAGGTTTATGATTACCTTAAATGACAATAACAATCTGGAAATTGTCCTGAATAACAAGGGAGGTGTACTAATTCAGGGTGATTCAGGTTTAGATCCTCCCTGGGTTCCAGAGTGTTTGTGGAGCTTGTGAAAGACCTATGTCCTGCCCACGTGAATATGGAGCATAGTCCCTTATCGTTCAGCGTCACTTCCTTGTATAAATCATGTTTTAGTTCACTGACACAAAGATTTTTAAATATTCGTAGAATAAGGTTTGCTGCACATCAAACAGACAAAAGCAAAAATCAGGTGCTTCTCAGACTGGACCGTAGTGTTGAGGCAAAGGTAAAAGCAAAAGCGCACATTGACAGTTTCAGTATATATATATATATATATATATATTTTTTTTTTTCTGTTTTTCTGTTTGCACCATTAAATATATATTTGTTCCATGAACATACACCTGTACATAAGTACACTTGTCATTACAACTTTGGTAGATTCGTTAGCCATGAGTCAGTGTTATTACCTGCTGTAAATCGTGGTTTGAGAGATGGACACATGTAGCAGAAAAATATACAAATCAAGAGTAAACTTAAAAAACACAACTTTTAAATATACAACTTAATCTACTTGCTACAACAGATGCCAGATATGATATAAAGGTCTGCGTTGTCTGCAGTTTAAAGTATTGGGGGCAGGCTGTTGTTTTTGTGTTCAAGTGTGTTTAGAGGTATTTTGTAAAACAAGAGTCATGTGGATAGATTATCAGGCACGTTAGTGGTGGTTGCGGTGATGGAGTTAACATTTATTCTATTAAAAAAACCATAATTTCACAAAATTTTGG
>JAPTMW010000015.1:22468841-22482909 GCA_029822955.1 Ostorhinchus angustatus | reverse complement strand
ATACTAGTACCTTAGGGTCCACATAAACTGTAAACTGGAGGGGTCGGACAGCACAGATGCTCTGCACAGGAAAGGCCCTGATATCCTGCAGCTCAGGGCTCTGACATCGGACAGCAGCGAACCAGACTGGAACAGCCCTTCAGGTTTCTGCTCAGCATCGGACATGTCGAGGGTCTGGATCCCAGAGTGGTCGTGCTCCGCTTTTCCATCGGCGACAGACTCATCCACGAGCTCTACAGCTGAAAAATACAAATCATACTCTTACACAAACTCATGGAATTGATGTACGTTTACATGTCAAATTATCTCCATTTACAGTAGTAGTTCTGCTTTTCAAGTCGCTCCGAGGTTAATTAAACAATGAAGAATTAGGGCCTTAATCAGGGCAGTCAAACATACGGCTCATGGGCCAAAACCAGCCTGTCAGAGGGTCCAGTCTGGGCCGTGGGATGAATATGTCAAATGCAAAAATTACACTGAAGATATTAACAAACAAGGGTCAAAATTATTTTAGTAATTGCACAGCAAGTTTAACCTCAAAATAACTGACACTTGATTTTTTAATACATACGTAGTGCATCAGCTGAAGTCTTCTCCTCCTCCTCCTGGTTTGGAGGTGCATTCGTTTCCTCCACTTCAGACGTCATCATCTCCATTTCGTCAAAACTTTTCAGCTCGTCTCCACCGCGTCCTTTACGCTAAAAGATGAAAGTTCAAGTGTCAGGTCATTGCCCCCATTACCCCATAAGCAGTATTGTTTTTGGTTTGTTTCTTTGTTAATACTTTAGCAGCAAAACTCCTAGTTGAATTCATACCAAATTGGGTTTACAGATTGCCAGTGACCCAGAGTAGATTTGATTACATTTTGGGAAAAGTAGGTCAAACTTCTAAATTTTTTATGAATTTTTAACCTCCCATTTACTTACAATAGCCAAAATTTCACGTCTATGCTGTCTATCCTGTGAGATAACCTTGTTGTGATATAGGGCTCTACAAATAAAATTGAATTGAATTATGCTGAACGCAGCACATGCATAATCATGATGACATCAGTTGGGTCGATGCCAAAATAAGCTACAATATGTGCGAGGGGCGGGGTTTGTTGTGCCTGGAACCACTTATGTTCTTGCGTCCTTTTCATTTCTATTGTCTGACTGTTCCTGTATTCCAACACTCACCTGCTGTTCATAGACTTTAAGCGCCTTCCTGACGTTGGACACCTTCGGGGAACGAATTGGGAGAGTCTTGATCTCAGTTGGAGTTAGAGCACTGAGGTCACCAACTGTTTTGATGTTTCGGGCCCGCACGAGCTGCCCGAAGCCACGAGACCTGACGAGAAAAAGTGAGTTTAAATACCACAGATTTGACTTGGGCCTTACATAAAGACTAAGAATTGATCCAAAGCACCTGTACTCACCACATGTTGGAGGATATCTGAGGCAGCACAGCCTCCACGGGGGCAGAACAGCCCACCAGAGGAGGGTAGATGCAGTCTTTGGAGACTGGCCGAGGCTCTTGGCCCATTTCAGAAATCTGACAAAAACACAAACCATTACAACTTTCAGATTCTGACAGTGCATGTGGTGAACTTACTGAATTTAACATTTAGGACAAAAATAAGGCAATATTAAAAATTAAAAGTAAATTATTGTACTATATTGCTCAAACAGATAATTCGCAACAATCTAAGAATAAAAAAACGTAAGTAAAATTGCAATTAAGTCATCTGAGTCCTTCACAATATCAAAAAGTTTTATTTGTAAGTAATGTTAGCGTAGTTTCTTCAAATACGCCTGTCAGCAGCTGAACAGACGAGCAGTTTTTCAGAGTAGGTTATTGAAATAACATTTTGTGATTTTGGGGTTCTACTTCAGAAACAAAATGATGACGAACCCCACGAAACAAAACACCGACAGATGACAGACAAAACAACCATACGGAGATGAACTGTAGCATGTCAGTAAAACAATATTGATTGGTTTTCCCGTTTGGCTATAAGGACAAAAATGAGGATGGACCGATAAAGAAAGTAGTGAGAAATTATGTGAAAAAAAAGTAAACAGAAATGAACAAGTGGAAAAACAACACTAAAACCGACATATTAAAGAAATATAATGTAGTATTGTACCTAATGTTGACAATAGTCGCTTTTCCATTGACCCTCAAATTGCACGAATATAACTTGAGCATAAAAATTTGCCAAATGGGAAAATGACAATTTTGACAAAACACTCATTTTTCGATGAAAAGTTTTTGCGCTGGCAAGAGGTGGTTTTTCGGGTGTAGCGAAATTGGTATACTGCGCAAAACTGCAATGGAAAGACCTTTTTTTTCGCAACTAGAGGCACGTGAATAATAATAAAAAAAAAAAACAGATGTTACAACAAGCAAAGAACAGTTTTAAAAAGAAACATGGCGTTGGTATATGTGGACACACCAATCCTTTTTTTAATTTAGTATGGCATAGAGGGTAACATATAATAATACTGAATATATCTGTAAATCAATGTGATATTTATGTTTGTCGCCATGTTTATGGAATGACTTCTCGTGTCATGTCGCAATAATAAACATCACATTTGTGATGCAATGGAAAAACCAACATTACGCACTTCTGTTTTTTCAGCATTTAGTAAATATCAGTAAAGTTTTGCACAGATGTCCAATGGAAAAGCTACTGAAGATAATTAAGTTATAAAAGGTAATATTGTGCATGATGTTAAAGGTATGTAATTTCATACATTATTCATGCGTTTAGCTTAGTACTGTATACGTTTCAGATTTCTCTCCCACAGAAAAACATGGAGTAACCAAGGTGTAACTGAACAACTGTTGAAGGATCCAGAACATTTTAGCAGAGTGAGACCTCCCTCTGAAGTTGACATAAGCCAAACCAGAGCCACATGATGACTCTTTATAAAGACCAAATGTCTACGGTCTAATCAGGGCTGTTGCTTTTGTAAAAAAGTCCTTGTTTTATAGTATTAAGTATGTGTGTTCATACCAAGCATTTCTTGGAGCTCTTGTAACCTGGACTGTGCAGATTTCTGGGACTCAGGATGAGTAAGCCCTTTGTCGGAGTGGAGACGTGCTAGAATAAAGAGTAAAGGGGTTTTCAGCATAAATCAGAACGTCATTTGTGAGAGAAAACAGCTCATCTGGAAGATCTACAGCCTGGTTTTACCTTGGGCTGTGGGATGCTGCTGCTTTTGGCTCTTCGGGGTGAGCTGGTTCTGATGGCGGGGCTGCGACGGTCGATGTCGTCTGCGGTTTCCTGCTGTTGGATCGGGTTGGCGAAAGAGACTCGTCTCGACTGCAAAGTTGAACAGAAAATTTTACTTCACTGCCTTAACAGTTCTACAGTTTTGGATTTATAAAGGGTTTGATTTTATAATTTTTTATAACTTTTTTTCCATTTGGCTATTTCCTGACTAACTTTAGTACAGGTTTTTTTGGCTACTTTAGTGCTTTAAATGGTAGTGTTTGTTTCAGTGTTAGTTCTAGCCTTAGAGGGGGCAGATTCTGAAAGATGTGATGAAGTATCATGTAAAAAAAAAAAAAAAAACTCTACGAACCTACATAGCATTTTAATAAAATATATCAAATCAAGTTTTGTTGTCATTTTGCTGTACATACAACAGTAGTGCAGACAATATTTCACATAGAATGGGATAACAATCATTCAGCAAACACAAATAAAAACCAAGAACCCAGATTTATATTTTTAAGAAGTTAATAGATAAAAAATTAAGAGCATGTATAGACTCTAGTAATACTGTCAGTCATCTAATTACCAGGACAGATCTCAGTTGTTACTTGCACAACATAAGCTTAATCTTTACCTTCACAAGAGGTGAGGAAGACTCCTCCTCTAGTGGTCTCTTCTGGCCCTTCTTTAGAATACTGGTAGATGGGGAGGCAGAAGGAGACCACGTTCCTCTGGTCCTGCTGCTGTTGGGGCTTTGTCCAACATCTGAGCCCATCACAGCCTCCAGGTCCTTCTGTTTCACTGGAGAAACATCTTTGCTGGATGTAGAAGAGGCTTCACAGACCTCTGCAGCCAGAGGAGCATCCACAGGCTCGTGTTCCTCAGTCTTCTCTTCATTCTGACACTCGGTGACCTGGGCACTGTTGTCTTCATTGTCTTGAAGTGGTGTGATGCCTTCACTGACCTCGTCGTGCTGGGTTTGTGATTCATCTTCTCTGATAGAAGCAGGCTGTTCCTCCTCTTTTAACAGTTCATCTAAGGTGTTAGGCTGTGTCTGGTTTAGTTCTGCGGAGGCATCATCGTAGTTTTGAGCTTCATCCATCACAGCAATGCCATGTTCTTGTTCTAAATCTATGGTTTGTTTTTCTGGAACCATGTCAGCTGATTTTACCACAGTCTCAGTTGCAGACTCGCAGACCTGCTGTTCCTCTGGCGTCTCATCAGAAGGAGTTACGGTCAACATCTCTGAGGGATCAGAGGATAGTTTATCATGAGTCTGCTCTGTTGATTCAAGTTTTTCCAAAGGTTGCAGGATGTCACCTTCACTTTCATGTGCACATGTTTCAATATCTGCATTGGAGTGTGTCTGTTCTTCCATCTTGTTGCTAGGTGATGTACTGAGTGGTTGGTTTGTGCTTGTCGAGTGAGTCTCTGTGGACTGTGAGGCTACAGCAGCATCAACCTCTACCTCCATTTGGACGTCTCGACTCTGCTCATTGCTAGCGGTTGCATCCAGTGACTCTGAGCCTTGCCAATCCCGGCTTTTCTGCAAGTCTTCTACATTTTTCGTTTCTGTACTTTGAGAGTCTGCTTTTTGAGAAACGTCAGAATCGGCTGTTGTTGAATGGTCACCTTTAGTGTCAATGGCTAGAGGACTAAGAAGAGACTGCTTTTTGGGTCTCCCTCTCCTCTTGGCCGCAAGCAAGTTTTCTCTGTTCTCCGAGGATTCGGACTCTGAGGTCTCCACATCAGCTGCCAACAATTGAGAAGATCTCCGTCTCGAATACCTGACCTTTCCTTGGGAGGACTCTTCGGATCCTGCAACTTCTAGAGACTGAGAACTCTCTGATGTTGAGATAGGGCTGGACCTTCTGCTCCTACCTCCAGTTCTGCTCTCTGTCTGGGAACTGGATCTACTCCGCCTCCCTCCTAAATCCTTATTTTCACTGTTTTCTTCAGAATCTGTCGCTTCAGACAAAACCTGACTTCTTCTTGATCTGCGCAGAGGCTGGCTATCAGACGAAGAGGGTGTAACTACCTGGGAGCCTTCCTGACTCAGGTTTTCATCAATTACATTCTGCGTTTCCTGTGATTCTGTGATGCTTTGGACCTCACCATCAGTTGGTGGAGTGACTACTGGGGGATCCTTCTGGTCTGGACCAACCTCTTGATCCTTTTTGGCCTGTTCAACATCCTCTTGTGTCACAGCTTCAGTTTGAGGAGAGATCATTTCAACATCTCTCTTTGGCTCTTCCTTTTGTTCTACAGGCTCTTGTGTGGCTGGTTTGACAGGTTCCACTTTCTCAGGTACATCTTTTCTCTTCATTGCACCTCCTGCCTCATTCAACGGTGATGATCTGTGCCGCCGACCCTTTGACTGGCTTTCATGATCAGACTGTGTATCTGACTGAATGTCACTTTGGCTAGACTCTCTGTTGCTTCGCCTTTTGGTTTCAGGTTTATCAAGAAAGTCTTGTGAACTGCTGTACAACTTGATCCTCTTGGATGGTCTGACCTGGGAGTTAGTTTGACTCGACTCACTCTTGCTCCGTCGAGACCTCGTTTGTAATCTTGAGTTTTCCTCTTCGGCAGCCAGCTTGCTTCTTGTGTTTGGTCTCTCTTGTGACAAGCTTTGGGAATCACTTTTATCCTCTGCAGAACGTTTCTTTTTCAACTGTGTGAACTTTTCGTCCCGATCCTGTGGGTCTTCACCGGGCAGCAGTGGTCTGAATCTGGGGCGACCAGATCTTCTGGGTTCACCTGAAGATGTTTGAGAGGACTGAGAGTCATCAAGAGTCTGTTCAGATTTCTCTTCTTGACTTGAGGGTTTCTTTCCCTCTGATCTGGAAGGCGTTCTTGTCTTTTCCTTTCCGTCATCTTCAGTCTGGGTGTCCGGAATAATGTCCTCATCCTCTGTTGGGTCACAAGGAAGTCTCTCCGTCAGCTTCACTACCGGCAAGGTTTTTGAGTCTTTTGGCAGTCGAGGGGACTCTGGGGCATTGTCTGCAGGAACACTTGCTTTTTCAGTGGGTGAATGCGAAGAGCCCTGAGAGGTTGCACTGTTTGCAGTCTGGGAAGGTAGAGTTGGACTTGTCTTGGTGGTGCTACCAGTTTCTTGGCTGTTGAGGGTCTTTATTAGGGGACCTGTGAATGAGGATACATTGCTGGGGCTGGCGGGTTTACCCTCAGCGTACTTCTCCAGAGTAATAAAAGACTGACGGCGGCTGCTAGGTTTCTGTGGAGTCCCTGTGACCAAATCTGAAGAAACATTAAGGCTGGGGCTTTCTTTAGACTCTGAGTTCCTGTCTTCTGTCTCATCCATCGGAGCATCATTCTCCATAGGATCATCTGCCGACTCGAGGACAGACTCCTCTTGCTTCTTGTCGTCTGTTATAATCTCTTCTCTGGCTGCAGCATTTGGGCTGGCATAATCTAGGGTGTTTTCAGTCACGTCAGCCTCAGAAACCTAAGACAAGGCAAAGGTAATGACATCAATGAGTAGGAAAGAACAAAAAAAAAAAAAAAAAAACACGTGTCCTCCAACTGCAGTATTAACAGTAACAGAATACATCTTTTAAATATATGTGCAACTGTCTTGGTTCAAATCAATACATTACTTAAGCAGATTACTTTGCATTAATTGCACTAAAATTTGATATAAAGCACAAAAGCTTATTTGTGTTGTAGAATGTAAGAAATGCTGCATTCCTGAGAGGATGGAGCTGATAAAGAGCTAAAGTTACAACAGAAAAGCAAAGATTTTTACCGTTTCATCTTTTCACAGATGATGTAAAACCTAAGTAATGGTTGCAAGATGAGAAAATATAAGAACTAATTGAAAACAAGATGTTGTACTACAGAAGGTATAAGCGAGATCATCTTTTTCACTGGTTTTAATTCCAACTGGCAGATGAAAAAGTGGTTCCTGATTGTTTTTAGGCCATATATCACACTGTTTCCATATACTTACAACTTTCACCTCCACGTAAAGTGTCAATATACATTTATTGTCTCCTGGTTTCAGTCTGCTTTTATTAACAGTATTGTACAGATGCCACTTTCATTCACACTGTAAGACAACTTAAATCTGTTATTCACTATAGAATCCTATAGAATAATCAGTCGTGAAATGCTTTTTAAAAGTAGCCCTACAAACACTACATAAACATGCAGATGGGAACTGCTGCAAATGATTACAGGAAATGGTGTACTAAGCTCATGCACCCCATCTGATTAGCACCCCCCTGAAGTCGACCCAGAACATATTGAAATCATTAAACAGCTGGCCGGGAAATACCTCAGGATCCCCCCCAGAGCTAGTTAGACTTCTGAACTACCTTTTTTAGCTGCACCCAATGCATTAAAATATGGATTATTTGAGCTCTTTCACAACACATCCTGCATTTTGAGGATCATCCTATATTATAGATCAGGTCGAACAGTTTGTGGGAAAACCAACTACAGTAAACTCCAAGCTGAATGCTTTGTGTTGCTGGTTTATTACCTTGCCAGAAGCCTCTTCGGTAACTTGGTCAGCTTGCTCAGTTGCCAGTTTATCCCTGTGGAAAGCAATACTTCATTATGTTGAATGCTGCTTTATGAGAGAGCGGGACTTTATCTTGATTCTAGTACCAGATGAACAGACTTACATTGAATCTTCCTGGCTTTGTGTGTACTGGGTGAAAACTGCAGTGTCCAAAGAGGCATCAAGGTTGTTGTACATGGCAGGGATGTCAACCCTGTGTCAAAGAAAGTATTAGCGATGTGCAACACTGAACATATGGACAAATAGAATAAGTTTTAAATAAAATCACTGACAGAAAACTGGAAAATCTCACCTTTTGGTCCTTTTCACCTCCTTTTGGTGCTCTGTCAAAACCCTCTCCTTTGTCTCAGGGGGGATGAAGACAAAATCAATGGAGGCCTCTTCCTCCAAGACTTGTCTGCGGGGAGGCTTTGGAGAGCTGAAGTCCAGCTTTGTCTATTGACAGGGGGACCAAAATGGGAAACAGTTTTGCATCAGTTGGAGGACATCAACTTTTCTGTACACAATCATCACCTCAAACAACATAATTAACACCATCTTCTCAAAACAACATAACCATGAACAGGCCAATCACCATCTGAGAAAAGTTTGCATATGATTCGATGCAAAAGACCAAAGAATTGTCCCAAGTTTTTAAACGAGGACGTGTTACCGATTACAAACTAAAGCGAGAGTCTTGACTCACAGAAACAGGCTTGGAGGTCTTTGAAGAGTTCCCGTCTTTCATCTCTGAAGCCTTTCCCCGCAGTGAGTCCCTCTTCCCCACTGATGAAACTGCTATCCCACTGAGCTTTGTCTCCAACTGAGAACTCTCACCCTTATAACACAAACAGGATTAGAGTCGTAAACAGACACGAGGAGGAGAACTTAATCACTGAAGCTAACATTACAAACAAAAACATGCTGTGAACTCACCGAATACTGTCCACTGAGGTCATCAGGGACAGTTACGACCTCAAAGCCAGGCAGAATGATCGGCGTCTTCTGCTTCACCTGACTCAGAATGGGTCTGTGGAAAGAAACAAGCAACACTGATTAACCAAGAGGATAAACTCATTTACAGTGTTCTACGATTGTATGGGATATTGTACACTGAGCAAAAATATAAATGCACCATGTGGCACTTTAAATTGTAATAGCATTAGGTGTTGCACAATATATTACATTGCACACAATTTATTTTGTTGATCAATGTGGTACAGATTACTGTCCGTTAGAACACAATAGCAGCATCTGGCATTCAGGGACATTCATGTGAACACGATGGGGGGCCAGTTGATAGAAATCACAACTCGATATCTTGTTTGTCCACCATTGGCTTCCCGTAGAGCAGGGGTCACCAACCCTGGTCCTCGAGAGCCACTATCCTGCATGTTTTAGATGCATCCCTCTACCAACACACCTGATTCATATGATAAGCCTAGCATCAAGCTCTGCAGAAGCTCAATAACGACTCATCAGGTGTGCTGAAAGAGGGAAACATCTAAAACATGCAGGATAGTGGCTCTCGAGGACCAGGGTTGGTGACCCATGCCATAGAGCGACACATCATCTTCTCATCGAGAATATTGTCACTGGTGGCCCTTGAAGTGTTAATCCACTCCTCTTTGAGGGCTACACAGAGCTATGGGATGTTATCCGGAACCGTTCCTGTATAATTTGTGACATCAGTGGCATGGTGACATCTGAAGAAACGTGACATTTTGAGGTGTCCTTATATTGTCCCCAGTATAAGGAGTGCCTGAAAACTGTTAACGCCATTTGAGCAGCATCTGGACATGACAGCTGTGATGTGGGTGGAATCACTGGATCACTGAGCAAGTGCTCACTCGCAGAGATGGACACAAAGTTTGTTTACAAAACAAGAGAATTAACCATGTTTTGCAATCATCAGACATCATAAATTCATTTTGGGTCACACATCTTTTGTTACAAAAATATTGCACATAGCGCATTTATATTTTTGCTCAGTGTATTATTAAAATGACATGTCACAAGCTGATGCATGTACTTCTCATTTAACAACATGAACAAATATTTCCTTTCCCTTTTTCTTGGATGACATTATGAACACAGTACTAAAGAGGAATAGAGCGTCTTCACCTGAGTTCATCTGGGTAGGTGAGGCTGACTGAGTTGCCAAATGTCGAGTTCCAGAACTGAGTGATCGAAGTGCGAAGTTGCTTGTTTTTGTGGGGAAACAACACGCAAAGCAGAGGAGAAAGCAGGGTCAGGAGTTCTGTGTCATAGGCCAAAGTGGATCTGGTCTGCATGCAACCGAGGATGTCTGTGAGGAGCTTCTCCAACTGTAGGAGAAAAAAATAAAAAAACAAAAATATGAGCAGACTGAAGAACACTGATGTCGAATAGAATCAGACGTTTCATATCCAAGTTAAATTATTACAAATACATTGGTCTTTAATGTGAGATACAAAAACAGATTTATTTCTAGCTTTATGCATTATGTCATTAATTCAGATATTCACAGTTAATGTTAACCAACTGCAGTCTAAATCTTCTTTTATAGAACTAATGGTCAGATTTCTGTCTGATGTCATGGAATTATCTTATGGGAAGAAAAAATATCTTAATTTAAAGGATTTATTTAAATCATTGCTTGTGTTCAAAGAGAGCTTATACTTCACTTGCTTGATAATTTTTCAAGCATCATTTGTAAAAATACCACAATTACCTAATTTAAGCTAATAACCTCAAGACTTTTGCATCTACTTGCTTTCCGTGTGTTTGTTGAAGAAAATCTCCTCTGATTTAGTTTGATGGTGGGTGTTTTCAGACAGATAGGGGGTTAAATATGTGATTGATTGTATTAGCAATAGCTGATCAGATTGTATCAGATATGACCTGGATGTGATTCAACTGCTCCTCATTTCTACATTTACAAGTATTACTAAAAACACACTACTTTATACACTAGTAGTTTTGAGTGTTTTCTTCCATATATGCTTCATTTTGTGCAGTTTCACTCCTTCATAAAGAAAGCAAAACCAACAAACTCACCTTTGACAGAACCTGTGGGGTGACCGTGTTGGATTCATTGGCTGCTTGTTTGTAGAAAAGGGTCAGAGGTTGAATGAGAGAAGTCAACACCTCTTTGACAGCGTTGGCCAGGACGAGGTTGGTGAAGAGAGCCGACATGACAGAGGTCAGAGCTGCTCCTGTGGCCTCGGAGGACGCCTCGGAGGACGCCTCGGGGTCCTCCAGGTAAACATCAAGACACTGTCCCAGCAGAGACTGGAATGTGAACAGGTTCCCCAGAGCCTTGTTCTTCTTTCGCATCCAGTTGACTGGAGTGTGAGGAGCTGGGAGACAACAAAGTGACGTTCAGACAGATCTGATTATAACATATTATACTATAATACTGACTTAAGGTTTGTGAAAGTGTACATACATTTTAGTTGCTGCTGAAATTGAGGTGTGTATGGGGAGAAATTCACACACTCGACCATGACTTGGAGGATACTGGCAACGGCATTTAATGTTGAAGGAGCCTGAAGAATCAAACATCAATAAGTTAAAACCAGATTTCCATACACAAGGATGATGAACTGTAGTAGCTTTTGGGAAAAACATTTAAGATTTTTAAGAATAGCTGATAAATACTAGATATTATGTTCACATATGCAAACAATATTCCTGAAAGTGGCACAAATACAGCCTGAATTAGAGCTGAACTATTCAAATTTACAGCCATACTATTGAAACAGCTGTAAAATATTATGTAATTCTGTAACAGAATGAAAGTTTAATGCATTTTGACTTCTGCAACTATGTTTGATGCCATGTAAATTCATGAACATTGAGAATTTGGATTCTTTTTGTGTTGAGTGCACAATGAATTGTTTGTTGCAGATATCATTTAATGTTCCTGCAAAAGTCTAAATAAGTCTGGTGTGTATTGTTTATTTGTTCTATACTGTAACTACTGTGGTCATTTTTTTTAGACTTAGATCAGAGACGTCAGCTCCCCTTTCCTACTTACCTTTAGGGCTTCTTTGTCCAGTGCAGTGGTTATCTTTGCACACAGTTCCTCACAGCAGATGTTTTCCTCAGCTGTCACCACCAGCGCTGAGCAGCGAGCGAATACCTTGTACAGCTTGGACCATGTAGACAGCATGGACTTCTGGGAAGCCTGAATACAATAAAGAAGTCACAGTCAGGCCTATTACGTCCTCCGGGGTCTTAATGTCAAACTGGAATATCACACGGATGTGCAACAGACCTGTTGGAGTGGAGTGCCACATAGTAGGTGTGTGATCGGTAACAACAAGGCAGAGTGCACGGCACTGAAGTTGTGCTCCAGGGCGTCACCTTGGTTGACTTCATTGGACTAAAAAGAAGAAAAAATTTATATACAGCTGCACTTGAAATGTCTAGAAACAACCATTTTAAAATCAGAATGTCCTGATCAAATATTGGCTTTTCAGTGATCACTCGAAAAACACACATACTTCAAAAACAAAGTATATTTAGTGTGTACAGATAATTGTCTGTACACTAACATTAGTGATCTACCGTAGGATAAATATAATACATACACATGATATTCAAAGCAAAAGGGATTATTAATTATAAATTAAACGTTTAATGAATGAATTTAGACAGAAGATAATTTTCCTGCATTGCTTGGACATTTAAGTTTATTCCATTGAACTCTGTCTGCAGTGTTTTTCATACTCAGAGTAAATGAGATTCAGTGTGACCCTGTTCAGCCTCCACAGCCTAATAAACACAAATAACACTGATCAGTCGGAAAGAGAAAAGCTGAATATTGAATTCTTTCCCACCCTTTATCACTCCAATCAGATTTTTACCCCCAAACTGAGTACTGAATAATCACAGTATTCCTTATTTTTTGTTAAAATATAGTCATTAACCCGACAGTCAGCTGGTGACTGATCCTATTCCCATCGACTTAACGTGGCCCCACATTACCTGTGTAATGGTGTCAGTGAGTTGGCTAACCAACACGGTCCACATCTTCCACAGCTGCGCTTTGTTCTGCAGGGACCCGGCGCTGCGTCGGATTGCACCCAGCACTGCCTCTGCAAAAGCCAGAGGGGAAGTGGGCCCCGACAAACCGCAGTTCACCAGAGTTTGAAGGCACTGAAAAAACCTGCCGGAAAAAAACATGTAGTAAAATAACAATGACAACAGCAGTCCTTGCAAGTAATAAGGAAGGAGTTTCTACAGGTTTCAAACCCCTTTAAGACAATTATGAAGAAAAAAATAGAAGAACCATTTCATGCCTTTTCAACTTTTAAGAACATAATCATTATTAAAACATTCTAAGGCTTAAAGTCCATATGTCTCGTACCTCTCATCCTCTATGTAGGCTGGTAACATGCTGCTGTCGAAGAGAAGAAGAATGAGGAACAGAGCAGGTGTTCCCTGAGGAATGGAAAAAACAGTGGTTATAAACCCTCTACAGCACAGGTGTCAAACATACGGGCCGTGGGCCAAACCTAGCCCACCAAAGGATCCAATACAGCCTGTGGGATGAATTTGTGAAATGCAAAAATTACACTGAAGAAATTAACAATCATTCGTTATCTGAACCCGCTTTATCCTCACTAGGGTCACGGGGAGCCTATCCCAGCTACTTATGGGTGGAAGCGGGGTACACCCTGGACACATCACCAGTTCATGGCAGTCAAGGATGTCCAAGTCATTTTAGTTCAGGCTCCACATACAGAGCAATTTGATCTTGAATGGATCAGAGGTGTAAAATATTATAAACCTATAACCTATAAATAATGATAATTCCAAAGTTTTTTCCTTGTTTTAGTATAAAAGAGTAAAATTACATGAAAATGTTTACATTTAGAAACTGTCCTTTTCACAAAAAAATGTGGTCTGAATAAATATGAACAATCTGAAATGTCTGAAGCAAAGTTTGTGCAATCTTACCAATATTCTGCCTGTTACTGAATGTTTGTGTATTTGTAGATCCACTGTGATCTGCAAGTTATAATTTACATGTGTAAATGTTAAACAGAGGCATAATATTGTTAAAATTGAACTTATATTTCTTAAGACATTTCAGTTTATTCATGTTATTCACATTTTTAATGAAACTTTGTAGACGTAAACATTACTATAAATGTATTTTAACTTTTTTCCTCTTATTATTTTACTGGTCCAGCCCATTTCAGGTCATATTGGGCTGAAAGTGGTTTGACACCCCGGCTCTACAGTCAGATTTATACATGCTGTTTCTGATTATGTGTTGAATGCCACTCACATTCAGAACATCCATCTTGCCCACTTGGTAGGAGGCAGATCCAAGGACTCTC
>JAPTMW010000015.1:21623474-21639190 GCA_029822955.1 Ostorhinchus angustatus | reverse complement strand
TAATGGTTTTAAAGGAATTGGCACATGTTGTGTATATGTCAGTCTAAAGGGAACTGAAAAGCTGCTAGAGTTAGTGGACCATTTATACATGTTACATACACAGGATATGGCCTATTTTCCCCCTCCACTTAAGAAAATCTATTCACACAACCTTCATTTTATGAAACAGCTTCATTCACACAATCAGAGAAACAATTACAAGTGCTCTAATGAACCCAAATTTCTGGTGGATTTTAAACTGCGAATGCTGCGGTTCAATTAATGACACATGTAGAGGCTTTCGGTAGTTATCGAAGTAGAACAACAATGCCATGGTAAGTTGTAACTGGGAAAGCTAACCAAATATAATCAATCTGGGGCATTTTTGACCATATAAAAATGGGCATGTGTGAACTGGAGTGCAACATCGTCCACACAGATGGACAAAAACCAAAAGTTTGTGTCTAAATGTAGACAAAACAAAGAGGAAAATGTTTGTGTGGCAAAATATTCGTATTAATGCAGACAAGACCGAAGGCTTTGAGGTTCGTTCACTGTTGAAAACAAAAGTCCATTAGTTTCATTTGGTGTCAACAATTTTAAAAATAGTCCAAAGAAAGTCAAACCATCAACACCAGATTCCCACTTAGATTTCCCAGAAGTCATCACACAGGCGGAAGCTCAGCTCACACAAGCCAAGTGCACGCAGTGCAACTAGCATCTCTGAGAACCACAAACCTCTGGGTGGTCTTGCCGCGTACATTACTGTCTGTCTGTCTGCATGTCTGTCCTAACCAAGTAGATCTGACTCCCATCCAACTTCTGACGGACCCGCTGTTTAACACGGAGAGGCTGATATGCGTCTAACTGCAGCGACACCCTGCAGGCTCTTCAGGCACTTTATGACACTACATGTGTGTGTTAGAGTTTGGGCCTGCTACCCCCTGCTCCACTCCGTCACAAATCCTTTCTGCTAATGACTACCAGCTCTATAGGACCCGAGGCAGGAGGGGTTAAAGCCCACCAATTGAGCGAATAATGAGTTGAATTAGGAGATTTAGGGATGAGGTGGAAGGAGAAGGGGACGGGTGGTACTGAATGAAAACCAGAGGTGCTTACCACAAAGCTGCAGAGCAGAGAGGCTGTGCGATAGAGTGTAATAGGGGTACAGCAGGGCGGTGGTGAGAAAGCATGGTGAAAGGAGGCGTGCCGTGAGAGAAAACATTCTGATATTCCCGTAACGCTCTCACAAACACATTTATAGATGTAATATGCATTTAAGTCAGCATTTTCAGAAGAAGTCCACAGAAAAGAAGCAGCGCTAAAGCCAGAAATATTATTACTGGAACAAATGTCATAACTGTGAGGAAATAACTTCCTAATCAGAACATTCGGTTTTGTTTGTTGGCAAAAGATTATGCCGGACATAATAGGGTTTCCCTTTAAAAGCCTTGTTTTGCATAATATTTTTTCATTGCTTTTAGACTGATGAGTTTGGCCCATTAAAATAAATATGTGTTTATCAGTTTTGAGGAGGTGGAAGCCAGGCCATGGTTTGATGAAGTTTATTTTTTTTAATTTATGGGAAACTCCACAGAGACCTCCCTAGTAATACAATTTCGAGTCCTGTTTGCTGGCAGGTGAGAAATGCATTTGAATCCAGATTGAATTTTTGGCCTCTTATTAGCTTTACTTCGCATAATATTCTCCTTTACTTCATTTCAGGCTGATTAACTTGGGACTTTTAAACAAAAACTTAACAGATTGACTGTTTTGACTGTTTTCAACATTTCCTGGAACATCCGTAGTACATTTCTTAAGTAATAGCACTTTTAAAAGCATATTCTTTTACTGTATAAACACAGGAAGCTGCATTGTCATCTACAATTTCCAGTAAATTCCGCCCAAAACAGCCTCTTGGGTAGTATTTTTTCCATTCCTGGTTTTCTTTGATTGCATACATGTACAAATGAAGCAATATTTGGTTCCTGTGGCCACGTAGTTGACTTGGCCCAGCTTGCCCCCCCCTCCCTCCTCAAGCCAAACCCTATTCAAGTTTATACACAATGCACAACATTGTTCAAAGGAAAAGGCGATCTGAAATAGCCTGTAAGTCTTTGAACATCATCAAACAAGTCATTCCAAGGTTAACTTGAACTGCTAAACATAAACTCTCAGAAAAGAATGGTTCATGCTGAAAAAAGATGAAATAGATGCAAGTTTTTATTTCCAGCATAATGACAATATCAGCTGTACCAGTGAAAATAGTGGTAAAAAGATTTGAACAGCTGCTCCATTTTAAGAAGCTCCAGTAAATTCTTTTCATTTTTCTTTCATTCCTCTGGTAGGCTGGCCAGCTCAGTTTTATCCTTGTTATCCTCCAAAAGCATACTGCAGCGAGACGAGCTGACAGGCTATTCTGGGGGGACGGAATGGGAAGACATCGGTGTATCTCAGCAGGTATAATTATCCCAACATGGCAGAGTCACAGCATGTACTGATTGTCTCCTTCCAGAGAAGACAAGCTGAATGGAAAGTGCGTTTGCTGGAAGACCTCAACCCTTCAGCTCATCACCAACACTTAGGCTCTATTGTTTACGCAATGAGTCTAACAGACAGACACGCACACACATGCACACACACAAAATGCATGACCTAACCCCTAGTGGCAGGTTAAACACCAAGATTGCTCAGCTCTGCTACACCTCATCAGCGTTGAAACTCATTAGAGAGGCAATGGAAGCAAATGCGTGTGAATATATATATATATGTGTGTGCGTGTGTGGCTTTTACAGATGATTATCCCAAGATAGTCAACTTTTTCAGAGTTTTTTTTTTTTTTATTTAACTTATTTATCTGAAAGTTGATTGTAGAGATGGTTCTTCTTGATTGCTGCACTAATCCACCATCTTCATCCTACTTAAAATGTGGGACAAATCTCCTCTTGATTCACTTGTGTCTTGAGAGAAAAATATATTTTTTTACAACCTATAACCCACAGATTCCTCTGGAGCCCAAGAAACTGTGTATTTACTGTTTTAATGAGGTTTGATCTGCAGTATAAATTACACACCCTTTCCCCAAAATGTATTTGAAATAAGAGCTGCATTTATGTAATGACAATGAATCTCTCACTGAGAAGTGACAAAAATGTTGTGTGGTGACTTAGTAATTGTTTCATGCAGCTATTAAAGTCTTGCACATTTTGTACAGACACAGAGCTGGGAGAGGGACAAATAAGTGTTTGGTTTACCATGTTTTTTAGTATGAACATAGCCTTAAGTAATAGTCAAAGTTTTCATGGAGCCTTTGCTTGATTGCAAAAACTAAAATATACAAGCTCTTATCCCCTTTACTAGTCATATTTAAAAATACAATAGTTATTTTAAAGCCTAAAGGTTATCTTCCTTACACTCAACAGGCTATTTTTTTCAGAGATAACAACTGTTTTTATATTATAAAATCAATGTGGTGCTGCCAAGAAATTGAGAAAAATGATTTCTTTGCTTATTTTTGAGACATTATTGAAAGTCCTTCTAGTTAGCATGAAGACATTTTAGCGCTGAGACCGTCTCTTTATTTGACATATATACATTTATTTAATTTTTTTGTCTTAAGTGACTTAATGAGATCAAAATATATCATGTGCTGCAGTTGTGTGTAACTAAATGCATGTCTGTATGTACTAGTGTTTGCACAAACATAAATCACACTATTGGTTGAATGGTAATTTTGTTTTCATCTTCTTTTATTGTGAAATGAAGCAGTGAAGAAAGTGGATATTTGTGAGACTGAAATAAGTTTTTTGTTCTTTTTTTTTTTTTACCCCTTTCTCATGTCCAGCTTATTGTTTTCAGTTTTTCACAGTCAAAGTTAAGACTCTATTAGTAATACTGTGGGATAGAAGAGACCAACTCAGAGAGCTTTGGCTCAGATTCTGTGTGAATTACTGTCACTCCTCACTCGCTTATCAGAAACCCCAGCCCTTGTGGGTTTCCAGAGCTTTAATTGATTAGGCTGGGGGAAAATGTGGCTCAGCTATAATATGTGTGTTTTTTATGTGTTTGTGTGTGTGCTTAAATGAATAAGGCGCAGATTAAATATGCTTTACAAATAACAACAGACAACTTCTGAATTCACAAATTTTAATTCACTTCAACACTGAATAAATCCAGATTTCATTGGAACTGCATTTAAGTCTAACCCTGATTCCTGTCATACAGAAAAGCACAATAACATCATATGGAGTGATTGGAATTGATGTAATTATTAAAAGGCAGGTCTTCTGTTTGAGTGTAGCAGCCGATCAGGATAGTAAAACAAAAGACTATCCAATGTCAGATATTGTTTTATACATATATTTATACACAACTGCACCAGACAGCAAACAAAAGCAGTTTTGATTTCTTTTTAAATACCGGTACTTGTGAATGAACTGATTGGCCCGACACAATGAAATGAACCAATTTCACTGAGTTGTCCAACAAAAGAAGAAAGAAAAAAAACAAAACAAAAAAAAACAGCACTCATCTGGCACGCGAAACTGGCTCAAACACGTAAAAGTCACTCAGCAAAATAAAAAATAAAAGAATATCTATAACAATTTATCCCATGTTGGGTATTTACAGACATTTGAAAAACAAAGTCAAACCTGCCACTTTTCTTTAATGGCTCAAAAAAGTAGATTGTCGTCAACTGCAGCAAAAAAGCACAGTTTTTGCTTTTTCTTATTTAACTCTTTCTCTTTTCACAAAGTCTTATTTACTATTTTTGGAAACCAGAACTATAAAAATGGCATAATATAACAGGACAGGATTTTGTTTTACCTAATAACACTCAGTAACTGCTTCTTTTCATTTTTATTCACTCTGCTCCTTTTCTTCCTCTTCTTTTAGGGCAGAGTGTCTTAATGTCTCTTGTTGCCCAAACAACCGCCCTGTTCTGCAAACCAATATTTAAAACCATGGAAATAAAAACTAAAAATAGCACGCAATGACAGCAATTCTAACCATAATAACAACAATAATAACAATAATGATAATAATAATCATGGATAAAGATAGCAATAAATAGGGTTGGTGAAGTTTAAGTGCGGGTAGGTGTGGTGAAACACAAGACTGTGGGCACCAATTAGAGAGAGAAAAAGGGGGAGAGAGTGAGATGGAGAGAAGAGATTGGAAGGGGTGGACTACCGCACATAAAGTGACTGATTGTTTGGTTCCTGAATCTCCGCTCTGTCCTTCCTTTCTTGACATTTTTCTTGCCACACATACGCCGGTGGTTCCAGGAAGGGTTCAGAGCCCTGGGTACACAGGCCCGAGTGTCCCTCCATACCACATCCTCTGAGGGACTCTTGATGTCAGTCCACTGTCCTTGTGCCAAACTGTCCACTCACTTGAGTCATATTTTAACCTCACAGTTCTGTGAGCCTTTACGGAGGAGATGGAAGGAGAGAGGCAAAAGTCAAGTCCACAAAATATCAGTGTTTTTTGTGAACAGTAAGTGCTAGATAGGACTGGTAGTGATTCTGGAGTGGGATGGTAAGACTACGGTGGGTTGCGGGGTTGGTTCCAACAGCGTGTCCTTTCCCCACATTGAAATTAAGTTAGTAGATCGACGTCGACCACCATCTATATAGGTTCTCAGGCAGGCAATAGCATTAATAATGTGTCTCCTGAGGATCTATATGATTGTTGAGGGCTTCGAAGGCCCCAGGATCCGGTCATAAAATGTGACCCCGCTGAGCCAACTTGACTCAGCATAGTTTGTCCTATGTGACTGTGCTCAGACTTTAGAGAGAAGTACTATACGTCAAAGCAGACAAAACACTGCCCTCTTGGAGTGCCTTTTGTAGAGAAGAGAGCTGACTGATCAATTAGATCATTGGTAGTAATGGTGGTGGGTTTTTTTGTCCATTTGTAGGTTGGATGCATGAGCAGCAACAGTTCCACCTCCTAATCAGAGTCTGTGAGTAAATCATTTAAAACATATTTGGAAAAGCTTTTCTTTCACAGTTACACAACAACTGCTGTGTCACAGCACACTGTAAACCCGCTGCTCTTTGCTGAGGTAATTTTACAGCTGTCACTCCACATATCAGGTTTTTACAGATATCTGTCTGAGAATGCCACTGTAGTGTCGAATCATGTACGGAATTCAAGCCTGATTGTTTGTTAGTGAAATTGTGCCGACATAGATAGACATCTCACATGGGTTCTATGCAGCTATACTCCCATCATAAGTCCATTAATAATTCCTAGTTTTATGCCCCTCTCTCTTTTCCTGTGTCTTTTCCTCTCTGGAAAGTCTCTACATCTGGAAGTCCTGCACCATGTTCTGCACTGTGTGTACTGTGTAAGGGCTGAAATATGCTTTCATATGGGTTCACAGGCACAGGTAAAGTGAGCTAATTGTGGAAAGGTAGCAGGTGAGAGCAACATTTTAGGATTCTACCAATGTCTGGGAGTCATACAAACCTCCTGACCCATAAACCTCCTGCAGCTCCTTCACCACAAAAGTTGTAGGTGTAAATTAAGTGATATCTGTACTGGAGTGCACTGTATGAGTGTTCGAACATTAAATCTACAACTTTATTTTCTCGTTTGTTTGCTTTTTTGGGTGCTCACCTTATCTACGGGTTCATTTTATGAGACTTAAGAGCCAACACATGCAGAAGTCCCTGTGATATACACTGAGCCTGTGCATACAGAGTCAAGACACCCAAGAAGGATCCTTTTGAGGTTTTGTGTTGGTGGAAGAAGCATGCTAAAATATTTCTTGACCTGGCACTGATTACTCAAAAATGTGCTCAGCATCCAAAGGCAGCCAGTGAAAGAGACTTTTACTCATCCGGATTTGTGATTCAAGAACAGCAGAACCAGGGACTGTGGATAATACTCTTTTTCAGCACAGTAACCTTATGGGCAATTAACTGTCAGCATAGTGAGTAGCAACATAGTGATTGAATCTGCCAAATATGGTTAATTACGATTTATGATTAGGACGGCACAAAAAAATGAAGCACTTGAAAGTGAATGGCTGTGTAGTCTATGTGTTTAATGGGTCCGGGCGGGTCCGGATTTGACATGGAGATAATTGCGGGTAACGGGTCTGTTCCGATACTGCGCTTTGTGGGTGTGGGCGGGTAGAGGTTTGCAAAATTGGACCCGTGCAGGACTCTGAGTCAGCCTGCTCTCTAGGACTGGATGAGGAGCTCCCAGGGGACAGGGAGCCACCAGGTCGAATGTGGCCCTTGTCCTTGCCCTCCTCCTGAGCCACGCTGCACCCTGAGGACGACTGGCTGGAGTTGGAGCCGGCGGAGGCTGGGGGCTGGTTCAACCCCCCTGAGCTTCCACCACTTCCCTCTGTGGATTGGTAGATCTCCTCAGCTCCGTCTTCACTGGACTCCGGGTCCTCAGAACCAGAAAGCAACTCCTCTTCCCGATACTCACTGACATCCACACCTCCGCTGGCAGCAGCCCCTTCACCCAGCTCTTTGAGGCGGCCGTGATGCTTGACATGGTACCGCTGGTTCTGGAAGAATTTGATGATTGTGTGCTTGGGGAGGTCAAGCTGTGCTGACAAGGTGTGGATAGCCTCCTGGTCTGGGTACAGGCCAACGTCCTGGATAAAGCTTTGCAGGATACCTAAGGCCTCCAGAGAAATCTAGACGAAACAAAGACATTTTAGAAATAGACCTGGAGAATTTAAGCAAAAAGGAAATGACCCAAGACTATTTCTTTAGAGGTCCTGAATGATGCTGAGCAGGAAAATTACAATCATATATTCTACCTTGGTGCGTGACCTTGGCTTCTTGTTACTTCCACTACCGCCAACTGAGCCAGGTGGACATCCAGCTGGACCCGTTCCTACAGTCTGTGACCCCACTTCATTGGCCGGGACAGATAAAGGCTCCTCACGCATCGGTGACAGACGGTGCTCCTTTATTGGGGCAGGAGGTGGCCTGTGAAGGGCCTGACGAGAAAGACAGAAGAGCTGATTAATGGGGCACAGTGACCCCTGATCAAGACTGCATCCAAAAACGGTTTTAAACTGACATTATGATATTCACCATATTGATGATTTCTTGCAGAATACACCAGTTGCCTATTAACTAATGTGGGAATGAGACAAATCTACGGGCAGATGTTTCATTTGTGCTGCTGGTAGATTTTGTCTGGCCTGCCTCCCCTTCAAACATCCATCCAACCAAACCCGTGGCAGGCCAATCACAACTACTACTACTTTGGCTGCTCCCTTTAGGGGTCGCCACAGCAAATTACCTGCTTCCATCTAACCCTGTCTCAGGCATCATCTTCTGTCCAACACCAACAACCTGCATGTCCTCCTCCATCACATCCATAAATCTCCTCTTTGGCCCTCCTCTTTACCTCCTGCCTGGTTGCTCCATTTTCATCATCATTATACGAATATATTCACTATCCCTCTTTTGCACACGTCCGGACTATCTCAACCTGGCCTCTTTTTGTTCTAAAAATGTCCAACCTGAACTGTCCCTCTGATGTACTCTTTCCTAATCATGTCCATCACTGTCATTCACAAAAAAAAAAAAAAATCTCAACATCTTCAGTTCTGCCAAATCCAGGCCAATCACAAACATTTGTTTGAAATGTTGTGAGCTTGATACGATGCTAACAGTCTTATGAATCCTGTAAACAAAATGGTATAAATAGTATATTTTCCATAATAACAAACAATTACACATAAACGTTTCTGTACTCTGACAGTTTATTTTTTTTGTAAAACTTTACCAACATGTGATTGATTGTCAGTTTAATTGCATCTAGAGGCATTTTGGTCTGGTCATTTCCCTCGGACATCGAAAATGAACTGAAAGGTCCCAGGTTGGGTAGATAGTAGATGCAATACTAATAATTAGAATATCTTCTTGTAATTTCAACATGTGGATTCATTGTATAGTCAGTGCAACTCTATAGGATCACTGATGTCAATTAACTATATGTGCCATATTTTCATTTACAAAGATGAGGATTTACATTCTGCAGTTGATAGAAACCTGTGATGATGCAACTCATCCTATAAAACAGCCTGCTCCTCCCTTCATCACACAGTAGCCAGGGCTGCAGGGTGAACAGAGGCCGAGAACAAGTGTTTCACAGCTCACAGGGCGTCACAGTCTATTAACCAGCTCCAAGGCTGGGATTCAAACTGCTATGTGTCCCGTATACCTTTGACCTAATGTGTGTAAGATTAGCTCTAGTAAAACGCCAACCACCTGTCTGCCAGGAAGTCTCTCATTTACAAACTTAGGACATCCCATCACTCTTTAACCAGCCCACTGAAAACCTCAGAAGGACAGAAAGCTGAGGTGGAGAGGGGTAAAAGAACTTTAATCATCTGTGATCAGTAATTAAAGTCTTAAAACAGAACAGAAGTGTATGGAAGTTTGGAGGCACTCAGTAATTTGTGGATAAAAAATAACAAATAAAACAGGGTACTGTATTTAAAAGACATCTACAGTGCTTTCCTGAAACATTCAGAGCAAAGTGTCAAACCAGTCACTTCAGGCTGAGACAACCTGGACTGTC
This sequence comes from Ostorhinchus angustatus, assembly GCA_029822955.1. Lineage (NCBI taxonomy): Eukaryota > Metazoa > Chordata > Actinopteri > Kurtiformes > Apogonidae > Ostorhinchus > Ostorhinchus angustatus. The sequence continues at coordinate 21,629,641 of JAPTMW010000015.1, read as the reverse complement.
CTCAGCGTAGATACATAATAATATGGGTGTGGTAGTTCAAAAACAAGAACAAGCAATAAGAAAAGTTTTTGTCTATAAAGCTGCATCTACTTTCTTTAAGGCAAAAACGGATTTACTTAATGCTTATTCTAATAATGATACATTATTTTAACAACCCTCAGCTTTATTTTATCTGTGTAAATGTGGTAAAATGAAGGGTTGAAGCAGCATTTTGTTGGGACTTCCACATTGCTAGAGTAACTGACTGAACACAGAGGTGCTAAATAGAAGGAGCACTGCTTTATGTAGATTAATTTGTTCTATTAATATTCATATGCAGCCTGTACCCTGCAAGATTTACATTTCAGTACTGTTGAAGCTGTAAATACGACTACATTATACAATAAAGGAAATGGATGAACTCCACACGAGTGCGTCTGGGGTTAATCAACTCAATTCATCTTAAATGTCTGGCTTTATTGAGTTTTCAGTTGTGTCAATAATGACGTCCTATGGTCTGTCATTTCTATATGTTTACAATGAATGTAATATTGCTGGTGTGGTATAAGCAGTTCCAACTGCAGAGCCCTTTAGAGTGGATCTTTATTAGTGGAAGGCATAAAATAATTTTATATCAATCAAATTAGTTTTATATCAATGTTTTGTCTCATATTTTTTTGTAAGTAGCTGTATAATAAGCAGGATGACATACACAAGCATAATGATGATATAAAATAAATACACATATTGTGACACAGACTGTATTATGTAGTTTCACCTAAAACAGGAAATTTCAACCTAAATGTACAAAAACAAGTTAAGTTAATAACTGCATAGATTGACATTTCTTTTTTGTGTCTTTTTAATTTTACTTACTTTTTCCCATTGTTTTAATCTTGTTGCATTTTTCACATAGTTTTTAACCTATTACATCTTTTTTCATCATTTTTGTCTTGTTATGTCTTTTACATAATTTTTGTCTGGTAAAGTACAACTAAGTCCTCCTATTTGCATTTCACATGGCGTTGATGGGATCACCATTTATAAACTCTTCCAGAGAATGCGTGTTTTAATTGGAAAATTGTATTCATATATCATAGCATTATTACATATTTCCCTCTTCCAATCTATGACCCATTAAAAACAGCCTAACCTAAATCTGGGACCCACAGCCTTAGATTATAGGCAGTGAGAGTCAATATATAGAGTTTTATTTTTATTCATTTATTTATTGAAAAAAGAAAAGATTGGAACTAGTTGGTGCAGATGGAAGTATATGATCTATGCCTTTTTGTTTAAGTTGAGTTCATAGTGCAAGGTGGAGAATCCTTCTAAATAAAGAAAGTGTGGGTAGGTGTAGGAATGTATTTGTTTTTGTGATGGGTGGAGTTCATTCCGACACAGAGGGATTCTTCGACTGTCAGGACCAGTTTGAGGGCTATTTGACAGCAGTGAGGAGGGCAGGATGAAGTGTTGGAAGGGAAAGTGGGGACTTTGGTTGTTTGTCAGAAGGTAGTGGCTGTTGTGAGAGCGTTGCGGTCGTGTCCCGCCCGCTTGCTTTAAGAGCAGGGAGGGGCCTCCCCACTGGAATGCCCAGCTATAAATCTGTGGTGCATTAAAATTAAAGGACCCACATAAAGATAATAGTCATTCGCTTTTCTCTCCCTCTCTTCAATAATAACAGGGTATTACTTAAATAATATTGAGGGCAGGCCAGACCATGAAATTGCTCCGGTTTCATTCACAGGGGCTTTATTTTCTGGGGGGGGGATGACCAATTTACAGGAATTCAGTAGGTTTTTAGGTTTTCTTTTTTTGTTATTTTCCCCTCTACCTCCCCCAGCTTGTCTTTCATGCAAAGTGCTGATTTGAGATATTGAGAAAAGACTTTAAGAATGCTAGGAAACCAACAACAGAGCGAGTGAGAGACGTAAGCCTGAAAAAAGATATCTATCCCTGCCCTAATGAGGACCACACAGCCACAAACATCCCCATACAAACTTACTGAGACACTTAATAACTAAATTGAGGGTAAATCATGGAGGCATTGCGAAACCTACCGTCTCCCCACCCCACCAGTCACAGACCTTCATCATTTCTAAACTTATTTGGGCTGACAGCAAGGACTCTTGGATCAATCGCTACACACACATGCATGTACTGATGGCGGGGCCTGGTCTCGCTCATGCACTAATGATGATGTCAGAGAGCAGGACTGAACACCCAGGGCTGTTTGGCTCATTCAGAGTTCATCTCCTTGTTTCTTGCTTGCCTCCTCTTTCTTGTATTTTCTTACTCTTCTTTCATACCTTGTTTTTCTCCTTTCAGTGTCTTTTCCTTTTCTTCTCTACAACCCTCCTACACATTCTCTTTCCTCTGCCTCCTGCTCCACTCAGTTATAATGCATCAGGACACTAATGAAGTGGGCCTTTGCCAAGCCAACATGACTCCACATCCAAATCAGCCCTGAACTGGTGAATGCCAGGATCCACCCCTCCTCTCAATGTCCTCCACCTCTACCTCCCTACCCACTATTCCAGCCCTCCACCCCTCCTCTCTGCGTTGTCCCACCCACTGTAACGTAGTTCTTACACCTTCAGTCCCAGTTGCCACGAGTTGTTGGACTGCACTGTTTTAGTCCATTAATCATTTATTCTTATATCATTTTATGCCAAAAGTTAGTTTGTTTTAACCCTGGTGAACAAAAGCATCTCCTGATTTAAAATATTTAATAACTTTTGAACTACTAATCCTATCAATACAATGAAATAATTTTAGTAAAATGCACTGGCATCATATATGACCCGTTTGGATGTCCAGACGCTCTGTAGTGAAAGCAGAGACAGTCATTTTCTGCAACACTGACTCACAAATAAAGCCCATGTAGTTTGAAAAATGACAGCGGATGTCGATGCTTGCTTTTATTTTTAGTTATTGATTATATTTTGCGTGTCACCGTGTTTATATAATAACCTGGGCTTTTATGAACATCTACATGGTCGGTAAATTATTATAGGAAAACACTTGATTTTGTCTAACAATGCAAAATCCAGAAGATAATACAGGAAATGAAGGGTTATGAAAGGTTAAATGTAGATTTAAAAAAAAAAAAACAAGTTAATTTGGAAGCTGCCATAAAAATAGTTCTAGCTTTTTTAAGATTTAAACATGACTTAACCCATTAACATCCACATTAGCAGTAGAGAAGTGTGCCCAAAAAACGCAGGGAAGTGTAGATAGAATCACAAATGCATGGAAGTTACAATTCTTTGACTTCAGTGCCTCTTTCAAACTCAGCAACAAATTTTGAGCTTGAATGGAGATGGATGGAATTTGTCATCACGCCAGAAAAGTGGTGAAAAATAACAGGTACACCTGAGTGTCATGTTTCCATTACTTTCCATCACCACGCAGAGCTGGATCCAATAAATATCCATGACTACTGAGGAGTCATCTGACCTGGGAATGAATGCCGATTGTAACCTTTCACACAGAAGACAAAAGCCAGATGTTAGTGAGTTTTTCGTCCACTGTGAACAGGGTATGAAAATGCTAGATATTTCTTCAAAATGAGATATTAGTCAAAGGAGCTAATTCACCTCATTCTTCAGAATAGTGACTCACTAATTTTTCCCTTTACCTATTTTTCTGCTCACTTTCAAAAAACCCTTCTCTCAACTTTCAATTTAGGAATACATGTTTTCTTACATTAACCAGGACTATAAATATAGCTTTTAACTGTAACTTTTGGTAAACAAAACTATTTCGCAACAGACAAACATGTCATTTACTTTATCCATCTGATTATTCTTTTGATTTGGCATCTCTCAAGACAAAAAACATCATCTGGTTTTGGATTAGAGATTATAGTTTGGTGTTAAAGGCCTTAGTTTGTTAAAAGAACTCAATTAAGGGACAGATTGTGACCATATGAGAAAACAGTGCTAACTGTTGGGAAGAAATGATATATCAGCAGCAATTTCTACATTCAAAGTCACGTGTTTTACTGATACACACAACCCTGCTGCTCCAGTTTGTAGCTGGATAAATGATATGTACCTCCTTTGCTCAGATAAATTTCACTTATTAATTTGACGTAAGATGTTTTTTTTTAACAGTTTCAATTGTACAGCCATAAAACAATGGGCACTTCACTTACTGTAGTTCTCCATTAACTCACAAAAAACCCTGTCAATTTGGCATTTGCATTGACAGAATCTTTCCCATGAAAGTTCAAACACAGTTGCTGTATTTAACTTACATACAAAAGCTTACATTAAATCTGCCCCTATTGACCTTTACTCCTCCCATCTCTGACCGTTACCCTATAGAGGAGACTGCATGTTACATCAGAGCAACACAATATAGTCCTGCTCTCCCGAAAACCACAAGCCCTGGAGCCCCGCGGCCAGACCAGCTCTTCTCATGGCATGATTCAATATTCCTGAAAAACGTCTCTTTTTTTTTTTTTTTTTTTCCTTTTCTCTGTCTCACTGTTTCCCTTTCTCTCTGCCTTTCACTCTGTTTTAGCCCCAATGCTGGCAACGTTGTGCAGTAAAATGAAAAAGTTTTCTTTTAAACGTAAATCAAGGCAAATTACGGCACAGAACTATGAAAGAATTATAGAACATGAAATATTCATCTTCTCCTTAATGAGCTCTGGTCCTCCAGGGCCCCTAACTCTCTCTCTCTCTCTATTTCTATGTGTAATTTTTTTCTGTTTTTCTTTTTTTTTAGGGTGGGGGATGGCAGTACATGACCACCAGAGACACCATTAACACAGAGATAAATATGCAATGAAGGAAAAATCACATTTCTGTTAGTTTTGTGCATGACTTCACCTTTTCTGTTAATCAGAGTGTATTTCATTTTATTTGCTTTTTCACTCTGTGCCTCCCAGTCTGTGTCGTTTTAACCCACTCTTGTGTCTCACTCTTATATTAAGTGTGTGTGGTTGCGATTCATGACGACTGGGTCCAGGCTAAGGGAGTAGATGAGTCACTACATGGTTCCTTTTTTTATAAAATAATGTTTCCTTGATGAAAAACTGTATACACGTAATGTTATTGAGGCTAACAGGGAATGCAGCCCAGTGTGTGTGTGCGTTTGTTTGTGTGGTTGTTGTGTATAGGGATGCACACACTTGTGTTGGTGCACTTTTTTTTTTTCTTTCAAGCTGTGTGTGGTATTCATTCCATTTATCTGCAATTAAACAATTAACTTAATTGTGGTTTGCCAAAAAGCCCAAACTCCACCCTGTAACAATGAATAAGAGGCCACCAGGACACACAGAAGAGGGAGAGAGAAGCACAGACAGGCTCTCAAAGTGGATGAATGAAAACTACAAACAAATTGTTGAAGCTTTGAAAAGTTCATAGAGCAGCAAATCATGTGTTATTATGACTGAGAGGAGGGATACTTTTAATAAAATGGGATTCATGAACTATGACCTTCAAGTACACTTAAACTATCTGTTATATCGTGTTTTGATCATATAAAATTATTGCAGCCTTGCCGTTCACATAATGGTATCAAATATGATTATACTTTTCATTTTGTTGGTCATAATTGTTTCAGAGCCTCTAGTGGAAATGTTAAAACCATTGATACTCTAATAAAATGCTCATTTGCTTGGTTCAGTTTCTACTACTACTGAACAGGATCAACCTGCCACAGTCTTCAGTGGCCACAACTCACAGAAAAGTCAATTGTATTATGTTATCTTGACCAGCTGACTCATGGAGACTTTTTTTTTTAAACAAATAATAATTATTTTGCTTTATATCAAAGCTATCTTGAATAGTAGTGAAGTAAAATACCTCAAACACAGTGACGTGAAATTATCTGAAGTGTCATGAAATGTGTCTTTCACATTCAGCTTGGAGACTCACATGAAGAACGCATTATAAATGGATAATGTTTAAATAAAGATGCGAAGACTCAATGACGAAAAAGGATGTGATCCAGTGGTTTAGGAGTGTCGCCCACATTATGCAATTAAAGTCAGAATGGTTTTGCTTCTTTTGCTTCTCTTCCTTTTTTTCTCACTGCTTTGCCATACGACTGGTTTTCAGTTAAATGAACAAAGAATTATCTATTGGGTAGTAAAGAACTTTAAATGGACCCTCTTCCACCAACTGCTACCTTTCTTTAAATACATGAACTTTGCAAAACTATTGAAATAAAAC
>JAPTMW010000015.1:21510907-21522346 GCA_029822955.1 Ostorhinchus angustatus | reverse complement strand
AATAAAGTGTAGAGGTAAACAATCTTCTTCTATGTTTCTGTCATTGATTTGTCTGTATGTTATTGGTCAGTTTTCAGCTGCTAAAGCATGACTGGTACACCAGATAGTGTGGACTGATGAGACCAAATTATTTCCTAGCCTGAGCTGTGACAAAAATTTTTTATAACCAATATAGATATAAAGTGACATTGGAATTCTCTACACTTTCTTCTGTTTATTAGAGCTATGTCTAACGTTGCCCTCACTGTCATCTCCTGATGATATTACATGACCTAGTTTATTCACATCAAACCAGTTTATGATAATTTATGTAATTTGCATTTCCCCCCACTTTGCAAATTTGGCTTCACGCTTGCTTGCATTTATTCGAAAAAAAAAATCTATGGTGTGTGCAGACATCATTCTGCAAAGTGAAAGTGAAACTCAAAAATGACATCGATGCAGTGTGAAAAAATACTTGGTTTTAGGTCAGAGGGGTGCAGAAACATCATCCACCTAAAGTTTACAGGTTATTGGTATCTGTAACAGTAAACCTGTGTGCTTATTTTTTTCCCCAGGTTATTATACCTGCTTCAGCAGAGCTCATCCAGTCTAGAGCTACGGACAGAATGTGCTGTAGTTCTGGGCAGCCTAGCCATGGGCACAGAAAACAACATCAAGTCCCTGGTGGACTGTCACATCATCCCTGCTCTTCTCCAAGGTCAGAGCACACCCCTACACTCATTCATGAAAGCCCATACTGTAGAGAACAAGAAGATCTTTGGTGGCACGAAGAGAGGCAGAACTTAACAGTACCTTTTTTTTGTGCTTGCAGGTTTGTTGTGTCCAGACCTGATTTTCATTGAAGCTTGTCTTCGATGTCTCCGAACGGTTTTCATCAGTCCAGTCACCCCTGTGCAGCTGCTTTACACTGTGCGTTACTCTAAATACTCTGCAAACATTTCATGAATTTTAGTGCTATTCTAATCCTGAGTTTTAGTTGTGATCATCAGCAGTTATTCATAGTGTTGTCAGTATTACACTTTATGAATCAACAAATGCTGACACTTAGGCTCTAATTGCATTTTATACTGGTCAAGTAAACTCTCAATATTTCAGTTTTGACATTAAATATGTTCTCAGGACTCCACTGTGATTCCCCACCTAATGTCTCTACTGAGCCGCTCACAAAGAACACAAGAGTACATCACACAGATCTTCTCCCACTGTTGTAAGGTATTTGTTAGTGCATGGTTCCACACAAACACGGTGAAGTGCATCACACTAAGCCATTCCAAGGTTCATTGTTGATAAGAAGTGCATTCTCTTTAGACCCCAGAGCACCAGACGGTTCTTTTCAACCATGGCGCCATCCAGAACATTGCTCCTCTTCTCATCTCCCCCTCTTATAAGGTAAATGAGGCTTTCTTTGTAAGCTTTTACTTATCAAGTTGATGATGAGATTTCTTAACCCTGTAAAGCCCAAGCCATTAAGTCATTGACAGAAAATTCCAGTTCTTTGAAATGGGAGCCTTTATTGGTCCTTCTGAACAACCAAAAACATTTTTTTCAAAAATCAATTTCCATGTATGAGTTTCAATTTTGTATAATTTTTGATACATCGGGTCTCAATGCTCCAATATTATTATTTTTGAACAATTAAAAACATAATATAACACAAACCTGTCTAACAAATTGGTCATCCTTTTTCAAAATTGGCAAAATTCTACCTCCTTCCTCATTAATGACAATCAAATAGTGTCACTGGAAAGGCCGCTGGTGAATGAAGTCCTCCCCCGGTGGATTATTCGTGTATTGCATGTGTCTAATTGTATACATCAGGTTTTCCCAAGAAAGAAAAATATTACACTGATCACATAGAGGGCTTAAAAACTCGTGTATCAAATATGATACGTTTGGCATTATAGAGTCTATTATTTTCTGTGCACCGATTTTGCACATGTAACAGTTACAGCTGCACTGAAATGTTTTCTTTAACTGTGTTGACTCTAGGTCCGGATGCAGGCGTTAAAGTGTTTCTCAGTGCTGGCCTATGAGAACACTCAGGTCTCCATGACACTAGTGAATGGTGAGTCCTCCTCTCTTCTTCTCGGCTCTCTGCATTGTATTAATTTTAACTCATCATGCCTTATTTACATTTGTGTTGCTAGTGCTGGTGGACGGTGAGCTGCTCTCTCAGGTATTTGTCAGAATGATGCAAAGGGATCAGCCCATTGAAATGCAGCTAACAGCAGCCAAATGGTGAGTGATATAAAACTTTGGTGATTAATATTGGTTTTTCATAAATGTCTTTTTATCCTAATTGTTTTTTCTCTCTGTGGCCTCCTTTCAGTTTAACATACATGTGTCGAGCAGGTGCCATCAGGACAGATGACGGCTGCATAGTCCTAAAGGTCTGGTTTTTCTAAGAGCTATGTCAGTGCAGCTCATATAATGTTATAGTAATTCTGGTGTTATTTCTGTGGAGTGAATATAACTTCAGATTTTTTACCCAGACCTTACCATGCCTGGTGCGAATGTGCAGCAAAGAGCACCTGCTGGAGGAGCGAGTAGAGGGTGCGGAGACACTAGCCTACCTAATGGAACCTGATGTGGAGCTGCAGAGGATTGCCAGCACCACTGACCACCTGGTATCCATGTTAGCTGACTACTTCAAGTACCCCAGCTCGGTGTCTGCTATCACTGACATCAAGAGGGTATGAATATGAGCTTAGTTACTCAGCTTTATCTGCCTGACAGTGATTATATGCCAGTGTAAGGTTAAAATAGTATTTCACAACTGTAGTTCTCACAGTTTGTGTAAATGTTGTTTGTCACACCACAGGAAAGTGGCTTAGTAACCATTTAGCAGAAGCCACATCTTGTCCCACCACTACATTCTGAAAAATGTATGCTCTGTTTAGCAGTTTTATTGTTTACGTCGTACAGTACATGCTTGAGCCCCTAGGTCCAAAATCCATTTCAGAACCAGACAACAGTGAGCTAGGTGAGAATCAACCTTGTTGCTGTAGAATGGCTTTATTTTTCCCTCTTGTTTATGTAAACTCATAAGATTTATTAGTGGAAATGATGCTTTGATACTAATGTGCTCTAGTTTTTATGACATTGATCACAGAAGAGGTCATGGTAAACATTTCTCCATCAACAAGCCATGACTTCTCTCATTCAAAAAATCCCAGACTCATAAATGATAAACGGCTTTATTGTGTAACCATGTCTATGTAGGAATGTCTTTTACAGCCATTAAGTAGGACAGTTTAATAAATACTGTTTTAATAAATATCAATAATTCTTACTTTGATAATTTATACGCAGCCAATTTTAATAGTACAGACTCCAAAGTACTATGTCCCAGATATCAAAAGCACCTCTGAAAGAAGCCACTGTAAGTGAAAGTAGTCACTTGTACATGTAATCGATTCCTATTTACTGATATTAAGTGAAAACAGATGCTTAGAATGTGATTCTCTATCTTCTTAATCTAATCAGTTGTTTTTTTCTTGACATTTTACCTTGGTTGACTTTCCACTCTTTCCTGTCCAGCTGGACCATGATCTAAAACATGCACATGAGCTGAGACAAGCTGCTTTCAAACTTTACGCCTCATTAGGCTCCAATGACGAGGATATTCGAAAAAAGGTGACCTTTCATGTTTTGTGTGTTATATGCGTACTGTAAATAATGGTGCATGCCTGCTTTTATAAAGTACGGCCTCTTGTTTTTTCAGATTACGGAAACTGAGAACATGATGGACAGGATAGTCAGTGGCCTATCAGAATCCAGCATCAAAGTCCGCTTGGCTGCTGTTAGGTACCATTAAACAAGCTTATTTCAGCAATTCCTGATGAATACATGTTACTGGACAAAGAAACAAAAAAAATTGCAGAATGCAGATTCCTTAACCAGATACTTTACTTGCCAAATACATATAAATACACCTTCACAGTGAATAAAAATCTCTTCTCATATGTTGTGTACCTGATATTGATTGTCATCCTTTTTTTTTTTGGGCCAGGTGTCTTCATAGTCTTTCACGATCAGTGCAGCAGCTTCGGACCAGCTTCCATGACCATGCAGTGTGGAAACCTCTCATGAAGGTCACTGAAGTTTTGTAAAAGACTCGATATACTTTCTTCATCTTTGCACTGGTAGAACTTGTTTAGTATGTGGGTGGGTTAGCTTAGTGGGTATGGGAAAGTGAGGATGGGTGCAAATTTTTGTTATTGTTTTCTCTGTTAAATGAAAAGTTTTGAAACTAACTTGCATAAAAAGTTGACTGATTCAACTGAGCTTATAAATTTTATATTAATATTGTGATTTTTAAAAAAAGTAACATTGTGGTCTCTGTTGTACATAGCTGCTTCAGAACGCCCCAGATGAAGTCCTGGTTATGGCCTCTTCTACACTATGCAACCTACTGCTGGAGTTTTCACCCAGCAAAGAGGTACATATACACACATATATACATGAGATTATGCATGGATTGTATTCCTTTAATACTGAAACAATTCCTTTGTTTGTCCTCAGCCCATCCTGGAATCAGGGGTAATTGAATTACTATGCAGTCTGACCCAGAGTGACAGTCCTGCACTGAGGGTCAATGGAATCTGGGCACTAATGGTAGGAAGAAAATTTTATGCCTCATTTTCATGGCCTCCTTTTTATGCTTCAAAACAACTTAATCAGATAATTTTCTTTTTTTCATTTGTTGTTTGTGTGTCTGTCTTAAGAACATGGCTTTCCAAGCAGATCAGAAGGTGAAAGTGGAGATTGTTCGATGTTTGGGTACAGAACAGTTGTTTCGCTTGTTGTCAGACCCAGATACCAATGTACTGATGAAGACTCTGGGTTTGCTGCGTAATCTACTGTCAACACGCCCAGTGAGACTCATGCACATACATACACACAATAATACAGTGATGAAATCATTTGGTAATACGATCTGCTTTGTTCCATTTGGTTATTGCAGCCTTTAACTTCCTCGCTTGTAGCTAAAACAACTGTCCCAGTTTGGGGTGTATTTGCTTGTTTATTTATTTAATTAAATTTTTTTTCATTTTCAAATAAAATGTATTAAAGCTCTTCAAATGTCTAAGATGTGTGTACTGATTCACTCCTGCTTGTTCTTGCCTCACGTGTCATCAGCACATAGACCAGATCATGAGTTCCCATGGAAAGCAGATCATGCAGGCAGTGACCTTAATCCTGGAAGCAGAACACAGCATTGAGGTCAAAGAGCAGGTGAGCATATTCTCTGCTTCACACTTGGACATGTTCTTTATTTGTTCTTATTTGTGCATTTGTTCCTGCTGGTGCCTCTTGGCCAGGTCATGTTTGTAAATGAGAATTTGGTTCTCAAACATTTTACCTGGTAAAATAAAGGTCAAATAAATAAATAAATAAATAAAATTATTTAGTCAGGTTAGTCTTCTGTCTTTATTCAAATGGGCAGGTTAAGTGTCGTAAACCCGTATGTTGAAAAAAAGGAAAGGCAAATCAAAGAGAATCAGTTAGCCATTTTTTTCTGAATCACAACTTAACATAACACTCTTTTCTTGTCCTTTAGACATTGTGTATTCTAGCGAACATCGCTGACGGCAACACAGCCAAGGAACTCATCATGACTAATGATGACATGCTCCAGAAAATCAAATACTACATGGTGCAGTTTCTTCTCTTCTACCATATTGTATTGATTGTAGTGTAGATATATTTGTATCATTGGTACCCTGTACTGCTGATAGAGTTATAGTTATAGTAATGTAATACACTTTTAACTATCTGCTGTGTGTCTTTTTATCTCCACTAATTGTCAGACTTTCCTCTTTTTCTGCAGGGGCATTCGAATGTGAAGCTGCAGCTTGCTGCCACGTTCTGCATCTCAAACCTTATCTGGAATGAGGAAGATGGTAAGTGACATATCCCAGAGGTGGACAGAGAGGCTGGGTTCAGGGAAAGGAGGAAGGTCCATGTATGACATTAGGGTGGAAAATAGTCAAGGGAGATCATCTTTATGAATTAAAGATGAGTGAGGCACTACCATAATGCTGCTCATTAGGTAGCGGGGTCATTGCATAAAGATGTACATTTAGTAAAAAATCTGCTAGACTAAAAATGGAATTGTTTCTACACTCAGTATTTGCTGTACATAGTTTTGGTTCTCAGACATGTTCATGTAGTTACTGTAAAAAGAGAGAGCAGTTGGAAGGTAAAAGTGGTTATACTTTAGTTTTAGTCTGGTTAAGTGGTGCAGTTCTTTTTGGTTTGAACACAGTTATTTCAGATGTCTACCAAAACAACTGTAACCATATAAGAGGATGTGGTCTAGTTTTGGTTAATATCTGGTGGGAGCCTGATCTAAATATGATCCAACTACCAGCTTTTCTCCACAACTTAAAGCTGAACGCCTCCTAAGCCAAGTCTGTTTTGCATTCTGAGATACAGTAGAGCATACAAACGATAACAGCTTGTGTGTTCGTAGCTAGTTCATGAATGAGTTTCTCACAAAAATGTTCACTAGTCCATAACACTTTTTCTGGCATTTACTTTCCTGCACCATCCTCAGACACATCTGGTCAAGAAGCAAAGTGAATGAATGTGGAAAGATGTAAACATGCATTTAGTTTGCATTTTTCTCCACATGAAAATAAAGAGAAAAAAGAGGAAATGCTACAAATGGAATGATGTCTCAGATAATTTAGAGCTAAGCAAACAAACCTTAGGTGTGAAACATCGTAAGTAACTTTTATCTCTGCTACAATACACACTATTAGGTTCTCAGGAGCGTCAGGACAAGCTGAGGGAAATGGGCTTTGTGGACATCTTGCACAAACTCACCCAGGCCTCTGACCCCAACCTCAGTGACAGGTGGGCCAGAATAGCAAAACCTTATTCCCATTTTGTCCTGATTAAACAGTTGGCAGGGTGATCTGATTCTTTGCTATTGCTTTGTAGGGCAAAGACGGCAATGCAGCAGTACCTAGCGTGACTACAGTGGGGAGAGATTCTCTACTACCAGCCTATCAGTTGTTGGGAGGACACCTGCAGTTGGTTCTTTTGTTTCATGTTTTGTTTAATCTTGAAGTTTGTTTTGTTGCACAATGACACCCTTTTTGGAACTGTGGCCGGCCTCCCTTCAGCTCCCCCACCACCTGATATCACCACCTTAACCCAGCCTCAAAACTTAAGCTCACTCCAAACTTTCACCCTGGAGACTCTGAGACCGTGGTTGTTGGGAAATCAACGGTTAGGAGGGTTTCACTCTTTTTTTCTTTCTTTTTTTCCTCAACAATGAAGTGAACTTTTTCCTTGTGGGACTTTGTGATTTGAAATTTGCTCTTTTTTTTTTTCTTTTTCTTTTTTTGTTTTTTTGAGTGCAGCAGCCCTGCCGGCAAGAAGCCTCGGTGCTTTTGGACTCCCGGTAGAGGAGACTCAGCTTTCAGAGACTCGGACTTCATGGTCTGATAAGAGCCAAGTTGTTGGACAGCAAAGCCTTCCGGTTTTATTTTTTTAATTTTTAATTAATTAATGTTTCCTTAAGGTGTCACAAATAAGGACATATTTGGAAAAACACAGACTGCCTATTTTGAAAATTTGGGTGTTTTCTTTTTGTGGATACATACCTCGTAAATATATAAATATATATAAATATAAACATAAATATATATTTTTGGATTTTTATTTTCCCCTGACCCTCTGTTGGGTTTCATTCATCCTCTTTTATCCATGATTCTTGGCACAGTAGAGCGAATCCACTGTGGTCTGATGCAACTATGTATTTGACTGAACATGGTCTATAGAGGTGAATAGGTTGAAGAAATATAATTTCCTTTTTTTTTTTCTTCACTGTTGTGGTTCTACGTACACTGGAGCCTGTCACTTCTGTCAATTTGTGCTTATAATCCCAATGGGATATGTAGTTTCAGAGTTGATAGTACTTACTCTGACCTACCTGGTATCTAATTAACAGGCATGAGTGCACAGTGTACACCAGAGGATGCATGTATCCTCACACCTCTACTGAATACAACTAAATGTTCTCATTTTTTCTGAATTATTTGCAGCACCCTTCTATTTGTGCTTGTCAAAAGGGATAAGTGAAATTTTCCAAGCTCCAGGGTTTCTTTTCTTCAGTGTGTTTGAGAACCAAACAAGGACAGAGTAGATTTGAGGATAAAAGACAATTTGAGACTGGTCCCTGCAGGGTAAGGCACTAAGTGCATCTATAGCAACAGAGTAAAGAGCTACATCGTGTTTTATCCCTCTAATATATAATTTCTTCTCCTGTCAGGATATTTCTTGAGTGTTGTTATCTGACATTTCAAACCTTCCTGAAGCTCTGATAGAATGAATGTTATTATTGAAAATATATGCAGACCTGAAGAAGGATATTATGTGTTGTGTCTTATTTCTCAGTTAGGTAAAATCCTGTTTAATTTGAGTTTTATTTCACTTCGTAAATGGATGAAGACAAGATTGTGGGGTTATTTCATGAAGTGCTAATGTCTCATTAGTTTTAGTAATTGTTCTGTTACTTTGTTGGCTGCAGTTGCAGTGGACTCTCACTAGTTGACTGACGGACCACAGCTCATAGGATTGGCACAGGAGTCTGAGATCTTAGAAAACAACACTTTTTATTGTTGTACAGTATGTAATCCTGGTAAATTTTTATGTAACAGCAGTCTTTAATAAAATACATCTGAAAGTCAACAACCAACAATAGGGCAGGAAGTTTGTCTGTTCCCCATAGCTTTCAGCCCCCCAACATTGCAATAGCAGGCACGTTCCTCATGCAAGAAATCTGACATGCATTTGATTTAAAACCCCTTTTTGTACCCAATACACCCCCCCACCCCCCAGAGTAACCCACAAGATCAGAACTCCACAGACATGGATGAGAATTCTGCTCAGCGAATCTTTGTATTTTGGTGTGTAAAGACTTTGAGTAGTCCCTTGAAGTACTCATATTACAGAAAATAGAAACCAGAAATCTGACTGTCTATATTACAAGTAATGTCTGGTGGACCTATGCTGCACAAAGCGGCATCTCAACACCACAAAAATGATTGTACAGAAGCCCTAAGACCTCCATACTGATGCAGCCCAGTTGTAAGGGTTTAGAATTGGACTGCTGTCAGCACTTCAACTGTTGGCAAAAGTAGTTTAAATGGTGATGGTAAATAGGTGTTCAAGAAGTGCTCTGTGTGTGTGCTACATAAGAATTGGAAAGGCTACACAAAAGATCCAGTGTCTTGTGAATGAAGTAGGAAGTCTTTTTTTTTGTTTTTTTTTGTTTCCTGTTGAACCTTTTGGTGCACAAATTCCTCATTGCTTTCATCAAAAATATATACAGGGTGTGAGCAACTTAGCTATTATTTTAGATCAAGGTGCACATGTCCCTGTTGGTGACACTGATGGCTTTCTGTATAAATTTAATTCCAAATGCTTGCCTATAGTTTAACAGGTGAAGGACTATAGGGATGTTTGTCTTGGTATGGAGAAGGCACGAATGGTTGGATGGCTAAAGCTCAGGAGTTATCTGGGAGTCTGCTGTACAATCTGGTAGGCTGGTTGTAAACAGTAACAATGGCAACAAACAGTGATGGACACCATTTTTTGATGTCAGTAATCCCCTTATTTTTTCCAAAAATTTGGCTTTTGTCTTTGGTACAGTATCCAATCACTAGCCTAGACTATTCTGTATATGCCCAAACAAAAGCATATCTGTTAATGTGTATTTGAAAGCTTTTACAGGGGATAGAAAATGCTGTTTGATTTATCAGGTATGAAAATCAATTCTACATCAAACATTACATCTTCATATATTAATAGATTGTATATTGACTGATTCTTTGTCATTATGTTTACATTTGAGGTCAGAAATCTATATACACTTTGGATAAATGCACTCAAACTCAGTTACATTTTGTAACATTTCAATTCAATATATATTCCTTTTACTTCCACTCACAGTAACTGAGCAATTTATATTCATCACATTCTCAGAGGAGCAAAATACACAGTACGTACTTGTCTTTATAACCCAAACACCAACCCAACTGAAGTACAGAGTTGGTAGCATCATGTTGTGGGGGTTGTTTTGTTGCAGAGGGACTATGTTCTTCATAAACCTGATGGCATTATGTGGATGTATTGGAAACTTTGTGTCAAAACATCAGCCAAGAATCTGTGACTCATCATAGATCTTTGAACAGAACAGTGATCCTGGACATACTTCTTAAACCACAAACCTGGTTCGGTGTTTTTATGTCTGCCAGGAAGGACTATAAAAATCCTCCAGAGAGATTGACTCAAGTTACACAATTCAAAGGCAATGCCTTGAATTATTAACAAAGCGTATGTCACTATTTGACCCTCTGACAATGTGATCAAATGAGAGCTGGGATTCAATCTTTTATGAAAGATAAGGAATATTGAACTGAAATGTGCAGAATTGTCAGCTTAATGCATTTAGGCAAAGTTAGTGTATATAAACATCAATAAAAATAATAATCACTAAAACCATATATGTATGGATATGAGTTTAAGAGGATGGTTGATGTCAGCTGGGTATTGACCTCCTTTGGCCTGGAGGTTTATTATTACATCCATTTCAAAATGATGATGAAACAAACTAGTGAGGTGACCTGATATGATTGAGACTGAATGAGGAGTTTACATTCCCAGTCCCAGTGCTAGTGTGTTATTTAACAATGTTTCCCATTGAGATATGTGTGTTAATACCTGCCCTTTGTAGAAGAGGAGACATCCATACTGGGGTTTGATAGCAGTGAGTGTGTGTGTATGTGCAGCTAGCTGGAACAAGCTAAATATGTCTCCAGAAATCATCGCCTCTGAGGCGGGACCTACTGTATTAGAAAGACATATTGTGGTCCTGTTGTGTCCCAATAGCAAGGATCAATTGGTGCTACTGGACTCTTGACACTGTAAAAAATTGTGTTCTGTAATAGTTCTGTGGTTGATCATTGCAAAAAAGACCAGTTCTTACTGATTCGTTGAAAGATGGCATGGAGCCACATCCACCCAGGTGTGTTCTTGTCTGTCAGACCTAACTATGCGATGCATCATCTGACATATTCTTTCAGAAATGGACCATCATGCTGCCCGCTGTTGCATCTTTCTCCATCATACAGCCTTTATATTTCATGATCCAATCTCTTTTATATCCTGTTCTATCCCCTCCTTCTCTGCTACTTATTTCTCACTCATCTCAGTTTTAAAGGCGTCACTCTTCGTCAATGAAGCTGATGTGCTCTGTGGAGGACTTTGTCTCCTCTATCAGTCCTCCTCTTACTTGCATCTCCATCTCCTCTGGCTGACTGACAGGTCTGGTTTCCCCTTGATGCAGCAGAGCGTTACACCAAGGCGGAGTCTGAGTATCCCCCTGCCTTGTCCTCGCAGTGTCCAAAGAAACAGGCA
>JAPTMW010000015.1:21340192-21350625 GCA_029822955.1 Ostorhinchus angustatus | reverse complement strand
AGCATTCAAAGACTAACATTTTCTTGCTGCAGATTTTTAAACAGCGCTATGTGAATTCAATTACATTAAAAAAAAAAATAGAAAAACATTTTATTCTTACTACCCGGTCCCATTTCAGTTCGGGATTATAACGTCAAGCACTTGGCTAAGGAAACCTGTACAGAAGATTTTATATGCAACACTAATAGGCTGCTTGGGTCACTAACAGGTAGTGAAAGCATTCATATTGATTATCTTAAACAGACAGCCGCTGTAAATAATATATGAGTGTTTGGGTAGCTATTGATTGCAGCTCACCCACTACCTCCAGAATGCAATCTGCAGCAAACAAAAAGCCTGTGTGTGTGTCAGAATGTGGGTGAGAGTGTAAAGTAAGAAAACCACAGATGAATGTATATCTTTGAGTGCATATGGGATTTCAACCCCTGTAGCTGTGGGAGCTTCAGGATCTCAGATGTGGAAGAAGTCCATCTGTTAAACACCTAATTCATCAAGTGAGCAGAGTTCTCTCATCGTTTATGATCAACTTCATAATCTAACTCTGGGTGCAGCATAAGTGCAAAATGAGTCTGTTAAATTCAGAAATAATGAAGTGATCTCTCAATAATGCTCGACTCACACTGAGAGCTCACTTGATTACATACGTGCTCAACACTGTGCTGAATTAATGGTTCCATTAATTCTCCACCTCGGTCTCAATCCAAACACACCAGACCAACTTTCAGAGACCTATTACACAAGCCGCGATATGAGGCACACATTCCTCAAGGCAAATTCTGCAGGTGTGAATCTGTTTAAGCATTCTTTATGTACTGCCTCTAAGCTGGTGTGAAAAATCAGTTAACAAGATGATGCTACTGACTGCAGGGAATAGTGTAAAAGGAACATGAGGACAGTTACATTTACCCTTCATGTAAATGGAGGGATTACTCAAGGTAACAATAACCCTTCCTGCTTCCTCCCATTACTGTTATAACACTTTGATTCAACTGATATCGCATACAATACAAATTCATACTATTATCTATTCATCCTTGTTTAATTAGAGGGCACTTTGCCACATTGACTGTGAAAACTTGTTAAATAATCATTAATCACCATTATTACGCAAGTAAAAAAATTATGCATATCCATCATTTATCTTTGCCTTCACCAGTTTCCATTGTGATCAGATTTGCCATTGCCTCCAGCCAATACAATGCCCTTCATTACTTCCATTTACTCCCACCTTTTCTGCCCGTTTTCTATTTATTTCTCACCCCAGCCCCCAACTGCAATACCCCATCCTTCCACATCCAGTCTTTCTTCATCTTTCCTATCTTTCACTCCTTATTTCTGTCTCTTTGTTGCCCTGCCTAGTTGTGATAATGAGAGCAGAGTGTGATTTATGGGCTATTCTCATGTGCTACACAGTACAAACACAATTACATATTACGTAACATTATCGGCTTTACAAAATCACTCTTTGATTCATTAAAACATAAGAAAAAAGAAGATTCTAATTGATGACTGATCTAACTGCAGCATAATATAAACCACTTCAGAGTCTGCGTCATGGTCTACGTCACCGCAGTTGATGAGGAGGAAAAATGTCTTGTGCTGTAGGTTGTCAGAATAGAAATGCTAAAAAAAAAAAAAAAAAGCAACCTTCACTTTTACCGAATACCGACGGTTATGGTTGAAGCCATTAAATGGATGGACTGGACTGAAGAAATGATCTGGAATTCTGGGCTCTGCAGTGCCCATTTCATACCAGTATGTACATTAAACAACACTTGCCCTCCCATGTAGGTGCAGTTGTCTGTCAGTATATAGTTGGTCGACTAGTCGATGATCGCCCATGTCTTGTAAAACTTCATTTTATGCCCTTGTCGCTGACTAGGCAGCACGCCGGTCCTCAACACACAAAATATCCTGGACATGGTCGCAAAGTACAAAGTTATAGGCATCAAGTGATTTGTATGCCTTGAACTTTTCTTTTGTGTAAACCCTGGATTTTTCAACAAGATATAAAAAGATGTCTGGCCACTGTAGCCATTTTGTTGAGTCTATTACCCACTGAGCAGACAGTGAGTATGGATCAGGAAACCTCACCCCGCTGCTAATGGTCAACTTATCTTTGTAAGACACTTTGTCTCTCATTGACAGACCATTAAAATACTTTTCCATTCCATTACTCTGTTTCTCTCCTGATTTTCACACTCCTGACACCGGCTTCTATGAACTCTTGACACCACGACTAACATTTTCTGCCACCAGTTAAGCCCCGCCCACAAAATACATCATCACTATTTACCAACATCAAAACAGCCTTTTTGGTCCTAAATCTATAATTCAGAGACAATGTTTCAAATAATATGTTTTCCTAATTTTAAAGCACCAAAACAAGTAAAAAAATAAAAAAAAGTCAAAGCCATATGTGGAGCTGCATAATTAATCCCATGTGGTCACTTATGTTTACTATCCCATATTCATGATCTCTGTATCTAAAAGGTTAAATAGCCTGGCAGGTCTGGAATGTGAGCTGCAGAGTGGGTCAAATTTAGTAAGCAGTGCTGCGGGTTTCCATGAGTCATACAGCAATCTACCTCAGTAAACATGATAAGTATGGCCATTTTTCTAGAAACATTGTTCTAGATCACAATAGATTTAGATCTCAATCAGTGTTTGTAAGCATGATGTTCACCCCCCCCCCCAGTCTGTCATAACTGTGTATATATACTCTGCTGTTATTTCAATTATTCTTCCTTGGCATGTGTAAAATGAGCATTAAATGACAGCATCCAAATAGATATCCTTATAACATCATTGTGCCCCAATATACAGTAGTGGAAAAAAGTTTTTGCTCTCCTCATGCGTTTGTGATTTATTGCACAACGAATCTCTCTTAAGTATTGAACTCTGTAAGTATTGTTCTATTCTTCAAACCCACATGTTCCCTTCTGCACATGCTCAGTTCCACTGAGGTCAAAACTGGATGTTTCAGGAGATCATGAAACATCCAGGACACGACATGATGAAACTGTCCGGATTTTAGTTTGGTTATTTTTTTTATTTTCAAAAATCAAAAAAAAAAAAAAAAAAGAAAAAAAAAAGAAAATTGCATTTGTTTGTATCTGTCTGATGCAGCCAAATGCTTTGAAGCACAAAAACAATTTTCTTGCAAATATTTCAAGCTAATATTTGAGATTGTGTAGAAGTTTAAGGGTGTTCGAGAACTTTTTTCCACCATATATACATATATCACTGTTGGTGGTTAAGCTTCGGT
The DNA here is from genome assembly GCA_029822955.1 of Ostorhinchus angustatus. Classification (NCBI taxonomy): domain Eukaryota; kingdom Metazoa; phylum Chordata; class Actinopteri; order Kurtiformes; family Apogonidae; genus Ostorhinchus; species Ostorhinchus angustatus. The sequence continues at coordinate 21,347,357 of JAPTMW010000015.1, read as the reverse complement.
AAAGTCGACAGATTTATAAACATCACCGACTCTCATATACCAAAACTAACTTGTAGTTTCATGATCTTCGTATTTATTTGTGCAAATAAACATGACATTAAAGGACTAGTGTGTGGGATTTAATGACATCTAATGGTGAAGCTCCAGATTGCAATTAACTCAATACATATCACCTCATCGTCTCCTTCTAACAGTGTACACAGACTGTTAACAACAAGCTGTGAATGATGCCTTTATTAGAGCTAGAATTTGGTTTGGTCTGTACTATGGCAGAAAATGATGCCACACCATCACATACCTTTAAATATGATGTAATTCACACAAAACAAAATATTTTAACATATTTGCATTCTAACACTAGAGAAAAACTACAACTATGAGAAACAAAGCAGAGCAGCTAGTAGTGTGACCATAGAATAACAGTTATGTAATCTACTGTAAAATCTGTTAGGTGTAGATTGCTAATACCAGGAAGAGCCAAACCTAACTATCTATCATTGCATCTGTTCCTGGCTGATGAGCAGCTTGGGGGTAGGTATAAGCACAAAACGCCACAGGGGAAAACACGCCCTTGAGACATAACAATGCCTCACCGCTAATCTGTGCTGTCAAACATACACAAGCAAAGGTGGACTCAGACACTAAAACCCAAGCAAAAGGAACAGGTGACAGTGTTCCTTCATGCAGCCTGAGCCAAAGAACTCATTTTATCACTTATATGCATTATAGAATGCATCTATTGTATTAAGAATCATAGTATTTCTAAACAAACATCATTCCAAAAAAATGAAAACATAGCAGATAAAATGCAAAGATAGATTTTACAAGTAAGAACAATTAACTGCAATAAAAATCAGTTTAAGAACAATTTTAAGACATGGTTTTAAAGATCTTAGAGACACAGTGCATCTTGTTTCAGCAGGCAAAGAGTGTTGCTCCATCAACCTTTGTTACAAAACGTGACCTGGGAATTACAAGCAAGGCGGCATTCATGAGTCTAAATGGCAAACAGGCACAAATAAAAGCAGCAATTCCAGTATACGCACTGTCTATTTTGGCAACAAGGAAATTAACATATAGAAAGGTCAGATATTTAAGGCATTAAAAGCAGGCAATACAATGTTTAAATCAGCATTTTAATTAACCAGAAGCTAGTACAGAGGCTAGAACAGCTGTGATGTGGTCATTTATTTCTGTAATGAGATGGGACGAGTAAAGCTACAGCATTTTGAAATAATTGACCTACCTTAAAGAAAAAAAAAAACAGTTCCCACCTGGATTTACCAAAGCAAATAGGTAAGATGTACAGTTGTGTAGTTAGGGGTGGCGGATGGAGTATAGACTTCTACCTGAGTTCATTACAATTACCAAGTCATGAATTAATAAAAGTATATACAACTTTTTGAAGATCAGCAAATAATAAGAATAAATTGAATTAATAAAGTAAGACTGAAAAAGATGGAAGGACTGCATAATATTCAACAGGCCAGATAGACTGGGGTCAAAAAAGAGGAGATTGAATTTGAGGGACCTCTAAATTATTGACATGAAATTCAAGAACGTTTTGGGATATCCAAGATTGAATGTCCAAAAAGCAGGCAGCAAAATCTGTAAGGATTTCAGGGACTTCAAAGCACACACATCTGGGTTTCATTTGCATAAAAATGGGGGAGGACATCATGGTTCTCAATGACTTATCCAAGAGGCAGCATATATTGTGGATAGAGAACAGAAGTGGGTCAAGAACTGAGCCTTGGGGGACATCACATGTCATCTGTGCTGTTGAAAACAAAATTTATAATGAGACCCTGGAAGTCCTATTAGAAAGGTCCTAAAAACTGAGTGGTCACCTCTGTCTGCAGTTAATTATAGGCCACTGGTGTCTCAGTACTATGTAATGTTTTAAAACTAAGCTGAAAATTGCTCAACATGCCAAAACTTTTTATGAAAGACATCAGTGGAGAAGATATCACTTTCTCCATAATCTTTGGTTAAAAAAAAAAAAATACAGTGTGTGTCAATTTAAAGACACGGGTTCTATATTGGGTTCCATTAATAGAGTGTGCAAAATAGCATTATTAAAACAAGTTGGAAAAGGCAAGATAACAGAGAATGAAATTCAGTTCAATATGACTTGGGCAACAGTTTGAGGTTCTGAGTATCACCATTTACCCCTGGAGGGTTATTGTATTTTTGCTTCCTGGTTTTAAAAAGTGTAATTTGGTAAAGGAGGGATAGAAACTTGCCATTGAAGTGATTACCACTGAGTGCAACAGAGCATCTTGGGCAAAAGGAATGACAGTGGAATCAAATAAGGAAGAAATAAAAGGATGAATGAATTTAATTGTACATCCAGCATTTAGAAAGCAAGAGAGAATGCAGTATGAACAGTGGGAATAGAGAACTGTAATGACACTTTAAAACAGCAAGGTTACAAGCACATCCGCTAAATGCAGATGCATGAGTGAGAGGCTGCCCTAGAGACCTGAATTGATAGATCTGACCTTTAGAATGAGTGAGCCCTTTAACAGACTTAATGAGGGTAAAATAATCTTAATGGTCTTGACATGTGATGTAAGGCAATGGAAAGAACCAAATACTGTATACGAATCGAGAATAAGCCCTCATATCTGGTATGAAATTCAGAAAAATCACAAATGTAATCAAAAAATGTAGGTGTCCTGTAAAATTAAGATGCAGAAGAGGCAGGTCGGTGACTAAAAAAATATAAAAAATTAAACAAAAGCAAAGCAGACAGGCATATCTTCAGGAATCATTGACGAGTCTAGGGCACTCGAGAGAATAAAACTTTGAAACAGGCCAAAGTTGTATTCTGTTAGTCATCAAATGCAGCGTTAGTAGTTGTTTCCAGCATTCAGTCTGGTTAAGTGGAGGGGAGGCTCTGTGTCTAATAATGGTCTGTATGGGAAAGGTTCTTGGTGAAAGAGTTAATTACAAAATGGGCTGGTGGGGTGGGGGGGGGTGCTAGCAGGTAAAACAGTACCCTTATGTGTCACTAGAAGCAGAGAAGACAGAAAGATCCAGTGAGGGCCATAATCATTGATGTATTATTAGCGAATCCTAAATTACATCGTGCACACGACTCAACACTGGCAGGGTCAGCTTCAGGACAAGTTGGAGTCCTACAAGCATCAGCTGAGAGGACCAGTGAATCATCAGACAGCGCCACATACTGGCTGCAGAGGTTTTGGCATGAGAGTGGCCATCCAGGCAGACGGATTTAGATGTTGAACAGGAGGACAGAGGACAAGCGGAAATGTCCCATAGAGCTGCACTAAGAGAGGCAATCCATTTTGACTGTCCAGCGGCTATGGCCATGACCCTGGACCAAAAGGGAAGAGTTCTACTTCTCTTGCAGATCAACTGTGAGTCATCAGATGTCCTCCTTAAGTTCATCAGTCTTCTGTGTGCTGTCTGAAGCAGTAGATTGTTCTTATAGGACAATTGCCTTCAGTATTATGGATAGCTTAGCAATCAGGGTGAAAACAAGCAGGCACAGTGAGCACAGTGCAACTTTGATATTAAAAAAAGTAAGTGTTGATGACTCATGTATTAAGTAGAGCAGAGGTAAGCTCACAAGAGTAGTAAAGAGAGTGGAGTAAGATAATTTGGCAATGATGTTGGAGAGAGAGTATACGTTAATGTGGAAATGAGATTATGGCAAAGTCAGTATTATACAGAACAACAATGAGGGTGAAGATGAATGATTCAGTTTCTATATTTAGAATAAAATACCTATGAGTCCAAGTAAAAGATTTATTTGCAACTCATTTATTTAAGTTACATAATGCTATGTATGGGCACTAATAAATCACTGATTAGCAATTTCAATATTGAATTTATAACCCTATTTGTAAATCAGACTTGGTTTCGTTTCTATTCTGAAAGTAAAGTAACTTTAATAGATCAAGTAGCAGACAATCTGACACCAGGCTGAATAAAAAAACAAGTGGTGCCAGGCACAACAAACCCCGCCCCTCACACGTAATTCACCCATTATAAGTAAAAAGGAAGAGCTTTTAAAAATCTAAAAAAAAAAATGTGGCCTCTGACCTGCCTTTCCTAAAATGTAATCACATCTATTCCGGGTCACTGGCAATCTATAAACCCAATTTGGCATGAACTGAACCAATAGTTTTGCTGCTATAGTGTTAACAAACAAAGAAACAAACAAACCGAACCAAAAACAATACCCCTTGCCTCCCCTTCGGTGGGCGGGGTAATAAATAAAAAAAGCTGCATCTGTATCTGGAAAGGTTGCACCTTCAGTGACAATGCTATAACAAGATTTATTGTCTCCCCACAGATTGTTCTGTAGGCCCTTTTTCCGTTATATCTTCTTTTGAATGAAAAATGAGACATGAAAGCAGGAAACGGCGCTAGAGTGGAAGCAGCTTACAGAGACTACTGGTCCTGAACATGTCCATGTGATGAGCAGGGATCAGGCCCTAACCTGATTAGAACCAAGCCAAGACCCACTCAATTAATAGGACCAATTGACTTGTGCAGTCCCACACAGCTGCTGCCGTTTCTAAAGAGCACAGCAGCAAATGAACATTGATTGCACTATGCCTGATGTTTATGGTTCTTAGAAGGACTTTTTTTTTTTAATGCTCTTGGTTAAAATTTTCCCTCATAAACATTAAAAGAACAATAATCACAATAATCTTTGATGATGAAAACTCTGCATGAATCCATTGCTTGAAAACAAACATTCTGAGGGCGCTTCATCATTTGACAGATCATCTAATTATGAAGTGTGTGTGTGTGTGCGTGCATGTGTGTGTGCATGCGTTCTTTTGCTGCGGCTGTTTTCAGAGGTGTTGGCTACTACATTCATGAGACAGGTCTATAAATAATAACCTTTCTTCAAGCCTATGATTCATAAGCTATAATGTCAAACTGCAGTGATGTAGCAATTGCAATTTAAGACTCTATATGTAAGATTTGCGTGTGCACATCTCTGACTGTGTTAAGAGTCCGTTTTCTGCTAAGAGCCACTCATTGATGTTGGCTAATTACATCCATGGCAACAGCTTGGACACTTATTTTTATGACACAGTTTCTGGTGAAATTTTCTCAAAAATATCTTTACACTTCTACTGAGTTTGGAGACGTTGAAGATTGTTTTCAGCTTCATCAGTGCGAACGTATCCATTGGTGTAAAAACCTGGTTATTTAGGTCGGCATTGCTGAACCTAGACCTGACAAGCTAAAGCAACCCCAGATCATAACACTGCCCCCACAGTATTGTACTGTAGGCACAAGGCATGATGGGTCATGGCTTCATCTGCTTCTCTTCTCTCCCATCACTCTGGAACACGGTCAATCAGGACTTATTAGATTACCTTATTAGATGACCTTTTTCCATTGAAAAAGAGAGGTGTTTGGATGACTAGTTTATTCATTAGGTTTACAGAAAATGTGTTACTGTATGTATTGTTATATCTGGAAAAGAAATGACCTATATTTGGACATTAGATGGTCTTGGGTAAAGTCAGTCTATTAGGATGTCATTTGCACATATTTTGTGTCAGATTGAGCCTCATTTAAGCCATTGTTAAAAACATTTCTAATCTGTAAACTGCAGTAAATAGCACTTTCTAATACCACTTCCAGTTATATCTTAGGTGTGCATGATTTTCACTTGATATTTTGACAGTGAATGTGAGCTGTACTGAATATCTGGTGATATTGGCTTATTACAGTGAGCAGGAATATGATACTGAAATATCACATTGACACTTGCAATCATATTTCAGGTCAACTAAATTCTACTGTTCAGTTTGAATATGCAAAACTTTATATTGATTCAAGGCAGGTGCAAAGAGAATGTCAGTGTATATATATGACCAAAATCCACAGGGAACATTTCATTTGATAGTGGCACGTATTAGACTTAGAGCTGTAGTTTTTCCTCACATTTCCAAGTGCAATTTAGACTAGTCCAAAACCACATTCAATAGTGAGTTATAAAACAACAGAGCAGCTGCACAAAGCATCTAATACTCTAGAGTAAAAAGACAAGTACATGCTTTTAGGTATGATTGTGGACAAAATGAACAGCTTCTGAAAGAAATCAAATTTTTATTCACAATAAAAAGCCTTTCCATTGTATTCAGAGACACAAAGCCTCCATCACCTCCACAGACAGAGACATGACCCTCCTCATTTTTAACTTGAGCATTAGATTTAATGAGGATTTGGTGTCAAAACATTTATCAAACACTACCTGCATTACTATTTACTAAATTAAATTATCCTCCTTCCATTAAAAAAGCTAAATACTTTCCAATTCCACAATGCTGCACACTCTTGCCCTTCCAAGCCTTGCAATCTCTCACCCCTCCCTCATATCCCCCCTCGCTGACAAGCAGAAAGGCCACAATGAATTCTTGACATCCATGCTAGTTAATTACAATGACTGCACATGCACTTCTGGAGATGTATAATTATCAGCACCTCGCCAAATGGGAGCCCTGTGTTTTAGCCACTGAATGAAAAATACTGAGGCTTAGATTACTTCTGCACATGATGAGGGTTAATCTACACAACATGAAAAGGAATGGGATCATTTTGATGCTATGGTATGATCTGTGTGTCAGCATATGTGGGGGATGCAGGGGTGGATGGATATAAGTGTAAGCATGTGATCTGGATGCTCATGCAAAACTGCTTCATTTTAGAGTTGCAGACCATGATTATTACTGTCATTTCACACTTTAAGGTCCAGTGTGTAAGATTTTATCGGATTTACTTGCAGAAATGCAATATAATAGTCATAATTATGTTTTTATTACTGCACAACAATACAAAAAATGAGAATTGTTTTGTTTTTGTTACCTTAAAATGAGCTGTTTATATTAGAGTCACATAGTCCATCACATTTCCTAAGTTCTATATGGATTTCCTCTTTTTTTCTGTTTTATACTTTGTGGCATTCACATTAACATCGCTGACTATGATTGAGTGGACCAAAGTTATTGCAACCCTGACTGAAAAGCCCTGAAACAACAAAACAAACATTGTTTTTTTGCAGTAACCGGAGGTGTATGGTGAGAGTTTGAACCAATCTGCAATTTCACCATTAGATATCACACAATATCATACACTGAACCTTGAACAGTTGAAAAATGCATATGAC
>JAPTMW010000015.1:21102354-21119741 GCA_029822955.1 Ostorhinchus angustatus | reverse complement strand
AGAAGAGAAGAGAAGAGAAGAGAAGAGAAGAGAAGAGAAGAGAAGAGAAGAGAAGAGAAGAGAAGAGAAGAGAAGTACAACTCTTTTTCATATTATCTCATTATTCTTATGTTGGCGCAAAATTGCGGCTGATTTCAAGTAACGCGCTTCCTTAAGTCATTGTCAATGCCTTAATGAAAACATCCAATAACGCGACTGAGCTGAGTTTGTTACGGCAGTCTACCGCACAAATCACGGCAGCACACAGGAAAACCCGCCGTGCGACCAGAGAGAATGAAACACCTCCAAAAGTGCCAGACAGGCTCTGTTCTGGACTGGCTGTCTACATCTACCAGACCGCGAAGCCTTTTAGTTCTGTTTTCTTTGGGGGAAGCTCATCTGGGCTGGTAGTGAAATGAGAATCGGAGTGATATATTTAAAAAAAAAAAAAAGTCTCCAGTGTTGGATTGTACTAACCACTTCGTCCCAGACAGGGCTTCGGCTGTAATGGTAGACCTCATCCATAGTCCCAGATGTGTGTGTCCGCTCCGGGGAGAAAAGAAACGAATCGGGGAAAAGGTGGAGGAATTCACAACCTGCCTCACTGCCCTTACACCAGTCATATGCGCACTGAATAGATGGGATTAATTCGCCCTGACTGTCCTCTCTCCACTACCACTCCGCTCTCCTCCTGCCCTCCCCCCTCCGCGGAGCTCCTCCACTGGCCGAGCCTATCACTGCTCCACGTGATAGATGTCAGATTCACTTAAACGCGCGGCTCGGTACGGTTTGTCACGGCCTGGCGGGGATCACCCCCTGATTGTGAGGGAGTGTGTGTGTGTGTGTGTGTGTGTGTGTGTGTGTGTGTGTGTGTGTGTGTGTGTGCGTGTGCGTGTGCGTGTGTGTGTAGTAGCTGCACAGGGTACCCTCTCTCTCTTTCTCTTTCTCCCCCTGAATGCGAGTCTGTCAAGGATAATTCAATTTATGACATTTTTTTTATGTCCCCAATTCTTCATGCTATTTCATTTTTATGGAGCGATTAGGCTAGTACATCTAAACAACAACTGCACCTAAGTATAACTTTGACTCCTTATTGCCTACTTTTATTAACAATGAATGATTTCCATTTTGAGCTAGTTTTGCCAGACTACATTTGACATTTTTACTCAATATATTCTTATTCTTATTATTATCTAGATATATACATAAATAAGCCTATTGTTGTTTTTGTTTTTTTGTTTTTTTAAATCAAATCATAAGCTACCACTACAAGTAAACGTGCAAAACTATAATGTGTGTGTGTGTGTGTGTATGTGTGTATGTATGTATGCATATTTATTTATTTATTTATTTATTTATTTATTTATTTATTTATTTATTTATTTATATTTAATTAATTTTATTTTCGGCGTGAATTAAATGTCTTTCATGTTTTATATGGAAAATATGCACTTAACATACCAAAAATGCAAAATTTACAAACAGTATACAATATTAAATACACCATTACCTATACATTTGGAATAAAATAATTGTACCTCTTCTCATGAAATGATTGTGATAATGTGTTTTATTCTTGATGGATTAAGTATAACTGGGTAATGACTGATGAAAACAAAATTATTCCAATTTTATGGGCAACAGTCTATACATAATATACTATATTGCATATTACCCATTTCATGATAATAGGTTTAAGCAGATTGTAAATGTTCATATATTAATGTGTTCTACTTTAATAGCGTAGATAGTGATGTGGATCCCATTTTAGTGTATGCTGTTGGGTAGCTTAATGTGCAATAATTTAAAACTGCTCTCACTCACTCACAACTAACAATTCATGTCGAGTTCAAGTGTTGTTTACTTTTTAACATGAGGCTTTTTATGCAACCTGGACAGCCATAAAACGACTAAAAAGCTCAAAAAGTAGAATATATTAATATTTCTTGAAGTTTCTCGATAAATTGGACTTTTAACGCAATTTGTTCATGTCAGAGAAAATGGGAAATTATTTTTTGCCTGAAGAGTCGGAACCTTTATCTTCGACTGTGACACTACGGAAGACTTTCCTGTCGGACCACACTGTCCGTCTCTTATTATAGTCCCACTGACAAGATGAGCTGACATGTTATGAAATTACACCGACCCAACTTTAAACATATCGTGATAAGTGTCTTATCTTACTTTGTGGCTTGGATGACCGCGGCTTATATTAAGTATGCATTCCCAAATATTACGCAGCGGTACAGCTGCGGCTGTAGCTGTGCGGAGAATGCGGACTATTTTGGGTTCTGTCGTGGGACGAGACAGCTGGATGTGGAGAAGCTGTGAGGTCAAACTTCTCAACACATCGTCAGGTATTTTATCTGCTTTAAACCTATAGACTCAAAACAAGAAGTTAAAGCTTTTTCAGTCGTCATCGTTATCTTCAGTTGTGCATTAATGTTTTAGCTAGTTAGCTTATCATTTACAGTCATTTGTTATTACACCAGTTACATAGACACGTAATAATAGAAGTATCAGCATTAATAATGATAATACTAATAATAATGATAATTATTGTATTAATAATTATAATAATAAACAGAAATGTCAGAAATAATTAGCAAGGAGTCAAAATATTGCCATGTGTCCTTTAATACCTTTACAGAGCTCTGGGTTCACACCCAAACAGCAGGAACAAGGTTCCATTCAAATTGGGTTACATATATAGGACAAACTCAAGTAAACCATTCCATATTTGTCAGTATACATATTTACCCAACCAATCACCAGTTCACTCTGTCCTTCAGCCAGCCCTTCTAAGGCATTTTCTCCAAAACTAAATAAGAACACAGAACAGCTGACTCTTGCTAGGCAAACAAAACCTTTTAATAGACTGGAGTACATTTTTGTTGTACTCTCCGTCTCTTTAGGCCGCTCTTTTTCCTGTCAATAATAGTAATAGTAGTAGTTCTAGCGGTAGTAATAAATCTGAATCTATTTATTTAGCTAGTTAGCTGTATTTTGTGAAACTTTTGCACTCTATTATTTCCTTGTCTTTTCAAATGCATGTTAAACAGTGTGAAGTATTGTAAAATGCCAGTCATCAGTGTAAACGTCTAAAACCATTTTAGTATAACACTGCAGCTATTTTTAGCAATGGCTATCTATGCTTTTATTGCGATTACTGTGTCAAAGGTCTCAACCATGGCCAACACTCGTAAAGACCAGTAAGCCTTTGCCCATATCATTTTTACTCACCAAATGTTCCTGTTTGAAAATAAGTTAAAAAAAAAAAAAAAAAAAAAGTTTGTTTCCAGGAGTTTGTTTCCTGCTAAAGCTTTAATAATTTACAGGGCTTGGTAGACACTGTACTCAAGACAGTGAGTGGATTTTTTTTGTTTGTTTGACTAGATGAAAGTTTATTACACAGAAGAATTTGGTGACACAAACAATGAATTTAACAAGGATCAATTCATTCTTGACAAATACTGTAATAGAAATAATGAGAAAGAAAGAATGGCCCTCCCTACACATATGAAACCAGTTGTCAGATAATCCTGAAATGCACATTTAGAAAGTATTTAAGTAAAAACAGTAAGTAAAACACATGATTGCGCATGACTGGTTTAAGTTTACTTTTCTCCATACATTGATAACACTATTATTTAAATATCCTGCTTAAGCTTTACTCAAGTAATACCTAGTGACAGGGTTTTAAATGGTTTTTTATTGCACGCACACACACGCACACAGACACACACACACACACACACACACACACACACACGTATCACGAGGCATGTACAGTATTTTGTACATCCATTTATAGACTTTGCTTTTTAGTTTTTCTTTCCTTAGTGGGGTATGTATTTATCACAATGTCATGATGTAGCATTATACTTTTTGGCTGTGTCATAGTGTATTGTATTTGTCCTACATTGCTGAAGTTTTGCCAGTGCAAACATATGCAGTACTAATGCCCCAGCAAAATGTCTTTGAAAGGACAGTAAAATATGTCTAATGTGTTTTGGGTTTTTTTATTTCTTGAGACTTGTTCAATGATATGTAGTTGGGCACATTGGTAGCATCATCTGTCAAGTATCATGATGATTTTCTCATCTTGTTTGTGAAATATCTCTATGTGTATTGTTTAATCTATTTTTTTTAGGTGACACAGTGAAAATAGGAGACATCACTTACAAAATTAAAACACCAAGGAATCCAGAGCTTGTACCTGTCAAACACAGTATGTAGTTCCCTCACTTTGTCCATGAATTTTAATATTGTTTGTTTGTTTCTACATCAAATAAGAAGAGTATATTTTTAAAATGGACTAAAACTTTATTTTTGGGGGTGTGCTCTAGTTTCAGACTCACTTCCTCAGGCTGTGGCCCAGCATTTACGATGGATTATGCAGAAAGACCTGTTGGGTCAGGATGTGTTTCTTATCGGCCCGCCTGGACCCCTGAGAAGGTCTATAGCAATGCAGTACTTAGTGAGTACAAACTATTTATAAATATTCACAAGCACACAATCATCTGCACACAACCAGGTCTGCTATTACAGTTTCACATTAGGTGATATGAATGGAACAAAGTAATGAATATAGGATTGGCAACATTTTATTGTACTCAATGTGAGTGTAAATATGTCTGAGATTAATATTAAGATATACTGTATTCTTTATCCACTTTTCCTCGACAACAAGTGCGATAAAATAAAATTAAAACAAGTAATGAGTACATTGTGCCCAGAACTGTCATAGTCCTACATTTCTAGTAACAAATTCTCTCTTTAAAACATTAATTCCATCTGAATTGTAATTTATAGAGTATTTTTTTAGCACACTCATAGCCTGTTACTCATCTAAAAAAGATTTGAATGGATGGTATGTCACTTTCTTTTTTGTCCATTTATGCTAATTTGTAAAAAAAAAAAAAAAAAAAACCTTGTACTTATTCATATGAGCATCATTAAATCTAGTGTTTGTTGATTTTAACTTTGAAATTTCAAAGACTCTAAAAAACATAATGTAGGAATGCAGTTGTCTTATTTTGAACCATTTAAATTCATAAAAGGTCAGTTGCTTAGGGACTGTGTTCTAAAGTGATCTAAGTATTTTTCTATTATTGCTAACCAGGAGTTGACCAAACGTGAAGTAGAGTATGTAGCCTTGTCCCGGGACACCACAGAGACTGACCTTAAACAGAGGAGAGAGATCCGCTCAGGGACAGCCTTCTACATAGACCAGGTAAATCCACTTTTCACATATTATTTCATGTTATGAAAGACGTATTAAAGCTGTCCCTTAGCTCATAAGCCCTGGCTTGGGTTTAAGGGTTCCTTATCAAAGATGAAAATGTGATTGCCTGCACATGTTTGCCTCATGATATTGTTGTGAGTGTGTAGTGTGCCTCCTGTTTTTCTCTAAATGGAATCTGTTGTACAGTTGTGGCCAAAGGTTTTGCTTTCACACAAACTGACTGTTTCATAAATGTGATTTATTTGCCAATAGAACTCTTTGAAGCTTACAAAATCCTTATTGTTGTTTTTCAGTCTAGAATGTGGAAATGTGGAAATCTTTGGCCCCAACTGTAGGCACCATCATTGAATTAAGTTATTTATTTTCTCATATGAACAGCAATGCTATATACACTATATGGACAAAAATATTTGGACATGTTGAATTCAGGTGCTTCTTTTCTAACAGGGTCTGGGCTACAAAACAATAATGACAAATGTCATAATATAGTTTTATATTGTGATAAATATCATTGCATTTGTTAGTTTTGTTTAAATTGTTATCTTTGCTCCCAAAATCCCTCAGAGATGGTTTTCATGTAATTTCTCTCAACATTGATTGTTATGGGTTTTTTTATCCATGACTATGATTTTAAAAGTTCTATCTCCAAATATTTTAAAATATTTTTCATGTTCTGACTGTAAATAATAATTTTCTACCCCATCTAACCATCTACTTTCTACACATCTCACTTAGGAAGGAAAATCCCCCGTTGAACTTTAATGAAATATTGATGTTCATAAATTATGTGCACAAAAGTATTGGGACACATCATGGGTGCAGCTTATATAATGTCCTGTTCATGCTGATTTGAGATATAAACATCAACATTTAGTCTAGGATGGACTCCGCCTTCACCCTTTGGTAGCTGCAATATGCTCTGATCCTCTTGAGGACTAAGCTGTTCAGAAAATGAGGGAATGAATTCATTAATAATGTACTGTAGAATTGTTGCCCGATTCCAGCTGAGTGGAATGAGTGGAAGTAAAATTGTTCAGCAGACATTTGGCCTGGTTACACATGCAATCTGAAAAAATAATCAGCATTTATATATATATATATATATATATATATATATATGCAGTGGGAATAATCTTGTAAATGGCTGTAGACAACAGATAATGACATAAAGAACATTAAAATCAATCAAACCAAGTTGTCAGTTATCAACATGTAGAGCTTGACTATTAAGTTTACATTTCTTCTGCCACACCTGACATGTCCTCAGATGACAGTTTTCAGAAATGGTAAATGAAGCATGCATTATCCTCAAATCTTCTCCCTGATTGAATTTTACAAATACAAGGTATAGAGTCAAATCTACACATGAAGATACATCACATCAACAGCGATGCCCTTCCTCTCCATCCCATTCACTTCCACCCTATGCCACCTCCTGATTGATCAAGCTTTATGCAAACGTACACCCCCACACTCTGTTGACTTTGTAAGTCAAGTAACCATGGAGACCAGCAGTTCCTCATTTTCCAGGCTTTTTCTCTTAGGAGAACTTTCTGTTCTCCACTCATCTCCATTCATGTCGCAGGGGATGGAAAAACGATTATGAAAAAAATCTGCTCATCATTAAACCCTGTCATTGAGATTCAACGACCCAGCGGTGACAAATGATGATATGCTACAATAATTAACATTTACTCAGTCATATTATTATGCACAAGTAATTAGAAGTTGGATAATTTGTGCAAAAAATAAACCTATTGCATAAGATTTCAAACATCACCTCCATGGAAACAGAGTGAAGTCCATAATTTGTTCTCAGCAAAGTTTCTGTGTAATGTAGTGTCATTATACTTTCTACAGTGATATAGATTGTATTGTATGTAATTGTAGAACACAGTACATGAACACACACCTCAAATTTTCATTGACATGTGCAGATAAAACAGTGGCGCTTTAGAGTTACTTATTCTCTCTTCACTAAAATACCTTGTACATTTTCCCTCATCTCCTTTAAATATATAATGTTTAGCTTAGGATGCATACTATTATTGAGTTATTGCTATTATTGAGTTGAGTGATTTGGTTAATTGGTTTGCATTATGGAAGCATCCAGGGTCACCTTAGGGGTATCCCAGTCCCAGTGGTTTCTTACACTTCTGCAAATAAGCATGATCGCAAAAAGCCAGTCATGCAGTTTATCCAATATGAATAAAGTGTATATACGCCTAAGACAGAATAAAAAGATATCTTTCCATTTATCTTATTCTTACAACCATGGTTGGAAGATATTAGCTCATTTTTAGAGCGTAAATCAATGATATTAAAATGCACAAGTATTACAAAATAATATTAGCTGCTTCATTTTCATTACCATTGCTTAAATATATCTTATTATAGGGCAGCATTCAGAATAGCAAATTACATTGATTACAACAGTATTGCAGTTATTTTGCTTTTCTTCAAATGACCTGATGACCCTGGCAAACAACAGTAATCAATAATTGCATCACTGATTATTGTCTGTTCTAACAAAAACCATATTAGATTTACCTCCTATTAATATTGTTCCCTCACATAACATCTCTGCAAGTATTTATTTAAAGGGAGAAAGAATAGGTTTTGTTGCAACTTTGTCACCTCATAATCAAACACTGTACTCTCAAAGGTATTCCTTCAATCAGTAACGCATTCAAAAAGTATTTTTTCCATTAACCCAGTTGTAAGAATTAATATAGCAATATGATCACTGATATTGTGGATGCTCACTCAGTGGCGCCATGGATTCTTATTGTGTTATGTGGTCATCTGTGGTATTTGTTCTATGATTGTCAATGATGAGTGTAAATGTCAGCTGTGAATACGGTCTATTGTTCCAGCGACAGTTTATATCCATCCTTGCATTTGCACTATATGCAATTAAAGATGATTACAATTATGTATCGTATCTGTGATTCTGATTTTTTAACAAAGGATCTAAGCTAGGATTGTCACTCAAAGTGCAAGTCATGCTAAAAAATATCTCTGAGGGAATATATACATTTTACTAATCGGATCTACAATAGTCTTTACTCACTAACTACACTGTGGTGAAGGATGAGTGATATATTTTCTGTTGCCTGTAACTAGGGATGCTAGCCAACCCCTTCAACACCCCGAAGCACATCCACCTCCCACTTTCCCATCAAAATGTCCATTGTTTCCATGGAAACAACTCATACATAGATATAGCATTATTGACGGTCCTAATACGTGTGAAAAACATTATTTCTGGTTTCCTCAATTCTCATCTCAGTAAGCATGTTTCTGTCATTGGTGGAATTGATAGAACTTTTTCTGTCTCAAAATGTGCTTGTGGGTAGGCAGTGCATGTGCACATTCCACTTTTTGACTCTCATTTTCTTCTTGGAATTGGACATGTGTGGGTGCAAATAAGCAAGCCTTTATGTTTGAGAATAGTTTGGTATCGTAGGAGGTGCGTGTTTGTGCATTAAGTAGAACGTCCAAGTATTCCTCAGAGCTCTGTGCTGATTTGGAGCCCTATATTCAGAAGTAACGTGTCAGTCCCTGTGCTTGTGCGCTCTGTACACTGCACTTTACTCTTCATTTCTGTAGTTGTCCGTCATTCTCCTTTTCACTCTTTCCTTCAGCCATTATCCTGTCAACTTCCCCAACTCCGCCCCCAAGTTTATATGAAGAAATAGACTCACACGGATGCTATCACTGTTGTCTCTCCCCTCAGCAGGCTGTTATGTAAGAGGCTAACCTCAAACCTGCACAGCAAATGAGACAAATAAAAGGGCTCGCCACCTCCACCAGAGCTCAGTTTGAACTGAGACCAATGCAACGCATTCAGTATGTAGCCTTTATGCATTAAATATGCCTATGCATTAAAGAGCAGGTGTGCTCCAGGCAGGGAAAGGAACCTGTGGATCAGGAAGTGCAGGGATGGACTCAGAGAGGATCAGCAGCTTGGTGAATGCTGAATTAAGACAAAACTGCATGTGTGGAGGTAAAAACAAGAGCAGTTTCTTTAAAATTAGACCCAAATAACCAGGTATTTGGGTCGTGCAAGTGGAACAGAACAGTGTCCTGACATCAGAGACATATGACTGCAGTGGACGCAAAACTTATTGGGGCTTTGCACTTACATAATCTGATGTCTCACAGGAGAGAAATCCACCTACAATCGAGACGATCCCTCTTTAGATATCAGACATGAATGTTAGGGCACAGACTGGCAGTCTAAATAACTGGGAAGCATTGTCAGGTGTGCTAGAATAGCTAATTGTTGATTTTCTTTTCAATAGTTACAGACTTGTTTATTCATTCTAATGTATTGTGTACACAGGAGCTTTATATGATTCTGCTTCCTGATATTACATCTAGGTTGATGCCAATGCCAATGCTGATTTTTAAAAAATGTGGTCATCCGATGGCTGATATCTACAGCCAGTTTTTGTGGCTGATTTTTGAGGCCAATTTTTTTTTTTTTTAAGCACATTGACCGTAAAATATAATTGAAACACTCAAGTAATTAAGATTTTTATGCAGCAATATAAATTAAATTATTAATACACGTACACATAGTACTCTTTTAACATTTTTTGAACTTCAAGTGCTTCCACACAGGTGCCTGATCAAATATCTTATAACATTTTTACCACTGATCAAATATCGACTTTAAAAAAAAAAGTAAGTAGCTGTAAAGCTGTAAAGCCAGTAGCTGATATTGAAAAAAAAAAAAATCTATATATCGGCCTGATACATCGGCTGTCAAATATATCAGTCTGCCTCTAATGTAAAAAAGCCAAACATAAAGTGAGATAACTAAGTCCAGACATCTTAATTCATACCACATTTAAGAGTTGGAACATTTAACAAAATAGTGTTGTAATATGAAATGTATTAATTTACTTAGTTAAAATGGAAAACTAGTTTTGAAAATAATTTCATTCATCAACCTTTACAGACGCACAGGTATCAATATTAGTACCAGTGTTGATTTGTCTTTTAATTACCCATGACCCTTAATGCAAACAATACCTGCAAACATTTTGCAAAAATCATATTAAGTTCTTTAAAAATTCATTTTCATGTACACTAATTAAGGCTAATTAAATCTGCAGCGACAGATAGAGCTATAGATTTAATATGTTTTTTACATGTTTGATAAATAAGGTCCATTTGGAGTCGAACCATGTGAGAACTATAAAGACATATAGTGTATCTTGGAATGAAAATGTGCAGAATATTTAAGACAAAGAAGTTTTTTCCATAGGTGACAGTAGACATTTTACTTCATGTAATCGTAGCCTTTTAAATTCAAAAACATATTTAAAATGATTTCCTTAGTTTCCTGAAAACGTTCTCAGTATCTGTTGGGATCTCGCTCCTGTCAGCACGAGCACAAGGCCTGTCTGTGATTCCCCTTTTCTCTGGCCATACTGCGTCACATAGATTTCTAGCAATTATCTGATTACAGCGTTGGTACCGAAAATGCATCAGGAGTTAAATATAGACCATCTGGTCCTCACTATAGTTTTATGGCTCCGCTTCCCACACAACCTGCCACGTATTTACATGTTAACCTAATTACATGGTCACTCACTCTGTGGTCCACCCAGACAGCTAAAGTTTCCTGCTTCTTGACGTCAGATGTGCGTTTAGATTTTTGCAGAAGTGTGTGCCTTAACACACACATACACACTCACACACACACACACACACACATATATATATATATATATATATATATACACGCAAACCTGCTCACAGACACTGTACACACAGTATAAACTAACCAAATAGAACTGACTTTCATCCCGCATGTAGTGGCAGAAATAGGCCTTCCTAAAAGGGTTGAGACTATTTTGAAGGATGGTTTGAGGTAGTTTGGAGGATGTTGGATACAATAAGCTGAGGACATCCTCAGGAAAGGTTTTAGGGCAAACTCGTATCATTTTTTGAGCATTTACAGTATGAATTAATGCAGTCAGGTCCCTCTTTTTGTAAACTTGCAATAGGTTTTTCTCTGCATCAAGATGTGCCTCTGGGTAGTTAGTAGATATGCTTACTTCAAAGTTTGACACTCATTTTATTTAATTGCTTGGACTCTTATAAACACATTACTCATTTAGGTTCAGCAATCATACCAAATAGTGGAGCAGCAGATTTTAGTCATGGAAGTGATTTATTAACTTATATTAACTTAGTTGACTATAATCTTTAAACTGATTAGTTTTTGGGTATTGATTCAGTCCTCTGATCAGTCATGACATCGTATTTATTTGTCCCCAGTGTGCTGTAAGAGCAGCAACACAAGGTCGTGTACTGGTCCTGGAGGGGCTGGAGAAGGCAGAAAGAAATGTCCTGCCTGTCCTCAACAACCTCCTGGAGAACAGAGAGATGCAGCTGGAGGACGGGCGCTTCCTTATGTCGTCTGAGCGTTATGACAAGCTGCTGCAGGTCAGTGAAGCACATTCACCTAAATAAGAAAAGAGTGACAACGTAGCTCTGTATTTGGGTGCTATTGAGTGAAGAGTAAGTATTTTTCATGATCACAGTTTCTGTGTATCGAGTTATATCTGTTAGCGTCGTCACACTTTAGCAGTGAATTTTCACCAAAGCTACAACGTTTCTCACATATTTTGATGGAGGACTGTAAAAATACTGTCATGTACATAGTCTGTGTTTTTGATGTGGAGTTGTATTTCTGCCACCCTCTGAGTTAAACAATAACTGTAAATTGTATCAGATTCAGCAAACCTTGCAGTAGAATCTGCTCTCCCACTTCTATCAACTAATTTCAGCTAATGAAGAGGCAGGGAGGTAAAAGAGGTTGAATTTTTTATTTTTTTTTTACTTTGAACACCCACAAGGGCACTGGTGATCTAATTAAAGGTCAACTGTGTGCTATTAAAGGGAATTAAAACATTAGAAGTATATAAATAGTACTTACTGAACCATTAATGGTTAAGATTAGGTGTATGTTTACATTTCAGCCACATTTGGACATGGTTAGCTTAGGATGTGTTTTAGTCATATTTTAACATAGAAACTTAAAGATATTCCCTTTGAAATTAAATCTAACACATCCATTTTTTTTTTCGTTACAGTAACTCTGTTATAAGGCTAATCCTTACACAGTTCTATGAAGTGGGTGGATGTTAAAAGATTTGAATGCCTTGTTGATATGCAGGAGCACACCAAAGAGGAGTTGGACAACTGGAAGATTGTCCGTGTAAGTGAGGACTTTCGGGTTATAGCTCTTGGTCTACCTGTGCCCAAGTACAAGGGCAACCCTTTGGATCCTCCTCTTCGTTCTCGATTCCAGGCCAGAGACATCTATTACTTACCATTCAAGGTCAGTCCAGAAATTAACACATCTATTCCATTACTTAACAAACCACATAAAATCTAAGTCAGTAAACATACCCATTTCATCAATTGATAAAATCCCTAAAACTGTATTCACTAAGATCTGTAGATCATTGTTAAAAAATCTGATTCAGTTTCTTAAAAGCTACTGATTGATTCTTAATACTAATTAAGTCATATGAGAGAAATCTTAGAGGTAGTTCTTTAAAAATTTGAGCATTTTAAACCAGTTGAATTAAAATCGTTCAATAAAAGTTATGAAATGATAAAATATAATGAAAATCACTTGATCAAACTTTACATTTTTTCAGGATCAGTTGGAATTGTTATACACAGCAGGACCAAACATTGCTGCAGAAAGGTAAACAAAACCTCTTTTAGGCTTTTTTTCTTTGTATTTTTAGTATTGTGTTCAGTTTCTAGAAGTCCCACTGGTTTTCAAATCATGTTGTGTTGTGTTCTGTACCAGGGTGTCCCAGCTGCTGTCATTAGCCACTACGCTGTGCTCCCAGGAATCATCCACCATGGGCCTTCCTGACTTCCCTGTGGATAACCTGCTTCCTGCTCTCCATGTGCTGGTGAGAAACCAGGAAACCCAAATTTTCCTGAGTCAGAGAGAAGAATAAAATTAACTCAAAAGAAGCAAAGTACATGCATTGTTATCTGGAATCTTATGTTTAACTCTTATCTTCCCTGTGCTTTTGCAGAATGCGTTTCCCATGCTGTCGGCACAGCAGCTTGTGCAGAGACTGTACCCCTATACCAGCATCCTGGGCAAGGATGGGCGTGCTGCTGTGGAGGGCGTCCTCAGTGTAAGACAGGATGTGATCCACAATTTTTTAACTGGCTGTAAAAGACCATATACTTTGTTCTTCACATTCTCATTCTTATTCTCAATCTCAGCCAAGCTCATGCTGTGACACCATTGTTTTCTTTTTTAGAGATTTGAGCTTTTGGATGCTCGTCGTCAGCCAGCACCTAGTGCCGTTCTGAATGTGTCTGCTACAAAGGACGTGGGAGGTCATGCAAATGTCACGTTATGTATTGCAGACAAAGAGGTCACCTTTCAGGTACCAGTAGACCTATTCTTTTTTTATATTTATTAAAAAATGACATCATCCTTCCCCTTAAATTTGAATTTAAAACCTCTTTGTTAATGTGAAGGGAAAAAAAATCATGAGTATTATGCTAGTCAGACATGCTTCTCTTCTCGTGATAGGCTACACACTAACAAGTAGTTTGGTCAATAGCTTATTCATCTTATCTCAAAGGTTTTGTGACTTTTAAGAGTCTCTAGAGTGAACATTGTTTGCAATCTTCTTTTTTCCTTCTTGGATAAAAACGGTGTGTGAGAATGAGTCACTGAGTGGGGTTTGAGAGAACAGATATTCCAGAGTTCTAAGAATAGGGATGCTGATCTTCCAGCCAAACAAATTATATCACTCTCATTAACCCTTAATGCCTGAAGCATTTGTGGCAGCAGTTCTTTTGGCGTCTAAGATGCAATGAAAAGTCTCTCGTATAATGTCATATGTGACACAGGCTCAGACACAGCATCTAAGCTGAAGTTACAGAAATAATATGCTAAGATTTCTTTGCTATTCTAGAGAGAAAAGCTATGATATTAGCCTGAATATAAGATGATGGTCTTTTAGGGAAATAAGCTTTATATTTATAAATTATATTATTATCTATTCTAAATCTTGAGAAGTCTATTTTATTTGTAAATCACACATTTTCCTCAAAGGAATTGCTGTTGGTACCACTTATGACAGTCTCTACATGCTCAACCCTTGGTTCAATTCAAGAAAAAAAAAGAAGGAATCCTCAGGAAGATACATGGGGGGAGGGACCCCTGATCCACCGACAGACTTAGTGTTGCATCTACAGAAATTTGTAGATATTATGCAAGGAGAAATTGTACACATATTATGTACAGTACTGATGTATCAGTACTGATGCATTCAGAGAAATGTAGTTATTCTTTAGAAACTGTCAACACTAAAAATGTTTGTTAGTCTACTTTTAAGATGTAGGAGTTAATGTATTTTGCTGCTACTGAGCAAATAATGTCAAGTTAAGACGGTCACCAGAGGAAATTCTTTACTGCAGCAATGAACATGAAAAAAGTACAGCTGTGAAAGATGGATTGAAAATCACAAACTGCCTGAGAAAAATGATTAAGATAGGATCGAGAGTGAAAGGACTTGACTTGCTACTCAGTCTTTCAGTGTGCTTCTGGTGGCTACAAACATCCCACTGTCCAGTAAATCCAGGTTTTATCAATGTCACTTTTTTTGGCACAGAGATAGATAAATGTGAACATAGTGTTTATCTCACTAATGCTTTGTTTTTGCCTCTTCTTAATATTGTAATAATATATAGCTTACCACCATCAGAGTGTGGATGTATGAGTGAATGAATAATGGATCCACTGTAAGTGCTTTGTGTATGTGTTAATAGAAGAGCGCTATATAAATCTAATCCATTTTTAGTATTATTGTTATGTCAAAAATACAGTTTTAGTACAACTAAAAACAACAAAATAGACATCACACTGCCCAAGCCCTCCAATAAAACTTTCTTTTCAGGTCTTTTTTAGGTTTTTCCTTTTATTTAAAGGAAACAGAACATAATTTGCAAATTTTGTGGAATTATTAAATTCAGTTTGCTTTGTCTTGTCTCTGTCAAACTCCAGGTTCCATCAGGCACCAATGAGCCACGTTCACCCAACAGTAGCTCTAACTTCATCAATACACCAAGCCACTCCCAGCTGATTGCTGAAATGATGCAGTCACACATGGTTAAAGACATGTGCCTGATAGGAGCCAAGGTATATAACATGATGCACACCACCTACAGTGCCCATGTGAATCATCTCTGCTTGTATTTTTTAAAAAAACTCCTTTTTCCTTTAGGGATGTGGCAAGTCAGTGATTGCCAGAGAATTTGCTGAGATACTGGGCTACAGCATAGAACCAGTTATGCTCTACCAGGTAAATGAAAACTCACTTCAAAATGTTAAACAACTTTTTCTTTTCAAGTCTGCTTCTATTTTTATCTAATATATCAAACCCAAATATTAGTGACTCATGATGAAAATGTAGTGAGTTGAGAGAACATTCTGTTTTACTGCAATGTATGTCAAAGGCCCAAATTATTCATGAGGCGATAATGCCTACCATCTGTTCATCATCTGACCAATATTGTGAGCAAACGCACAAAATAATTTATTTTCTTTTCTGTCATCAGTCTTTTTGTCACTTTTTAATATCCATTTGCACTTCATGTTTACATAATGTGTTTTCTATTATGAGTTATCCCTATCTTTAAATCTTTAAATAAGCCTTGATGCACTTCACCTTATTTTAATTCTTGGGTTCTAGCTTTTTTTTTACTGTGGTCTTAACTTATTTATCATTTATTTATTCATTGTCCCTTGTATTGTATCCTTATATCATGTTTTTACCAAGCTTTAGACAGGTTTTATATTGGCATTTTAAGTGATATCTGATGACTTTTATTTCTTTTTAGTCTGTTTTTTTTTATCTATTTATTTCTACTCTGTTTTAACGATGATCAGCAAGCTGCGGGGAGTACCTGTCCATGTCTTTTGTCTGTGCTGTTTTTAATCTTTTAATCTGTCCCCCTGTATGTGTCCTGTGCTTTTAATGTTTTTTGCGTATAACGTTTGATACGCCCTCTCCACACTGCAGAACAAATCTACCTCCGGGTATTAATAAACTCCCCTTGAACCTTGAACCTTTATCTATCAGTCACTATAGTGATATGCAGTACATTCCCAGTACAATCACCATTCGGTGGATGAGGTTGCAAATGGTTCTTATCCAGGGTCAGTGTTTTATCTATATGAGTTGGATGCTAAGCAATGTACTGATATGGACAGGGGCTGCAGTGAAATGTGTCAATCAACAAAAAAAAAAGAAATCAATGTTAGAATAGTTTCTTAGTTTATGCTTACCTTACCTTCAGACAGTCCTTTGCGACAAGGAACTAAAGCCAATAATAAGTTATTTTAATGAAATTGTCTTATTTGTATGACTTTGGTCTTTAAAACCTTAGTTTAGATTGGCATGAGCAAAGTAACTTAGCAAAGCAGTAGTAGTAATGAAGTAGGAGCAGTAGTAGTATAGTTATAGTATACTAGCAACTCCTATGTCTGTGAGGCAAAATTACTCCTTTGTAAACGGCTTCACTTCCTGAGGTTTGAGGTCTTTTTGTCTTTTTTGGGGCTAGGAGGTAGAGCGGGTCATCCGATAGCCGAAGGGTTGGCGGTTCGAATCCAGCTCTGTCCTAGTCATGTGCCGTTGTGTCCTTGGCCACTTCACCCACCTCCAGTGTCACTCACACTGGTGTATGAATGCATATGAATGTTTGGCGGTGGTCAGAGGGGCCATGTGGCTTCTGTTAGCCTGCCCCTGTGCTGTAGCTTTGGCTGCAAATTTGGCTTACCGCCGCCAGTGTGTGAATTTGAGAGTGAATGAATAATGGTTCAATAATGTAAAGTGATTTTGGTACCTTGAAAAGCACTATAGAAATTAGAAATCCATTATTATTATTATTATTTTGTCACTACTAAAATACATTACTTGTCGCACCTCTTCATAGCAGTACATTGGTCAGCTTCAGGGTAAGTATTGCGACTGAAGGTAATAGACTGACCTCATACCTCTTACCTCATTGAGCTCCACTTTAAAAAATCCAATCTAATTCTTCAACAAAAAACAATTACTCAGGGGAAGCAGCCCTCATCTTTTACTAG
>JAPTMW010000015.1:20197161-20207460 GCA_029822955.1 Ostorhinchus angustatus | reverse complement strand
TTACTCCATGATTTTAACACCCTTGTTTAACACGGATCTCGATAGGGACCAAATACACTCTAGAATAAAGTTAAAATACGATTGGTCCGTCCGTGGCCGCTTGATGGAAGTTTCGCCAGTTTCTGCATCCGGGTGCTTCCTCTTGGTGCCGCTGGGGGCCGCCGCCGCCGCCGCGCTGGACGACGCCCCCTCCTCATCGGAGTCGACGATCATGATGTCGTCATCCTCTGCTCGAGCTGAAACGTGGCAGACGGACGGTCAACGCAAAGTGAGCTTTTAAAAACACACATTTAAAATAGGAAAAAGAGCAAAGTACAGATAATAATAATAATCATCATCATCATAGAAGAGGAGAAATGACAGAAATGTAAACAGATTATTACACGTTATATTGTAGAAATTGCTCATTATATTGTAGTACGAACATTATATTGTGTATATATTGTTACAGGCTTCATACACATTTTTCAAGGTAAATTCAAGCACTTTCAAGGGTCACTTTCACCTCATCTCTGGGATCAAATCCATATCTACAGGAATACATATACTCGATTATTTTTTCCCACTTTTTAACACAATGATGTACGTTGTATTATGTACTATTACACAGTTTCAAGTTTTCTGCGTCTACTTTCCAGTTTCAGGACTGAGCCAACAGCTCCCCCTGCAGGCAATGGGTTTCATTTTTAAGCCTGATACACCAACAATGAACACCATCGATATCATTGGGGAATTGGATTTTCTGTTTTCCTGATTTTATTTTTCTCTGCTCGTCTCATCAGGCAATGGATGACAAATCCGTTTGTAGATTTTTACTGGTACACACTGTATGGTCGGGGTCTTTATCGTCGTCCTCCCACCATCGAAGACAAATGACTTAATAGTTGCTGAATCTAAATTTCCTTAGGTAAAACCCTGTGACCTTCAAGAGGATAAAGAGGTTCTGGACATGAATGACGTTTTGTTATGAAGAGTAGAACTAAGGCTACGTTTACACTGCAGGCAAAAATGGCTGAAATCCAATTTTTTTTTGCCCATATCTGATTTATTTATGACAGTCTGAACAGCACAATTCAGACGCAGACCACTGTCATATCTGCGCCTATATAAGATACATGTCTAACACTTCATACTATGACTTCAGTCTGAACAGTCATGTCACATCTCATCTTAATTTTATGTCATGAAATGTGACTGATACAGAATTCTGCACTGGAGGAAAGGGTGCTCAGAAAGATCCTTATTTACTTCTATAAACTGTGATGCATGTGACCTCACTTCTTCTTCTGGGGTCAATTAAAGGTAGGGTAGGAGATCCTGCAAAAACGGTTTGAGCAGCTACATTTTGAAAATACACAATTCAAAAGTCCAAACGCCTTTCTTCAGCCTTCCCCTCAAAGCCACGCCTCCAGAATACCAGGGCTCATGAGCGCTGTGCAGCATTAATTCACACAGAGGGGGGAGGGACAAGTGGCAGTTGAGTTTGACAGACACATCACCATTTAATCATTTTGATGGGCCACAGGTGACTATAATTTTCTATTTTTGTGTTAGAGCATTTCATTAATTGGTTGCAAACAGGGCGTGAAGGGGATTTTAAGCAATAGAGTAAAAACTGCTCCAGGAAAACATCCTACCTTTAAGGACTGTTGTGTGTTCACATATGAGTCTGATGGCATCGCATTTTAATTATGTGAACAGCCACGTAAAAAAGGGATTTAAGCCAAAAAT
This sequence comes from Ostorhinchus angustatus, assembly GCA_029822955.1. Classification (NCBI taxonomy): domain Eukaryota; kingdom Metazoa; phylum Chordata; class Actinopteri; order Kurtiformes; family Apogonidae; genus Ostorhinchus; species Ostorhinchus angustatus. Next base: position 20,205,729 of record JAPTMW010000015.1, on the reverse strand, counting down.
AAAAAAATATTCAGAATTAATTCCTGCAGCGTGAACGTAGCCTTACACTTCAACATTGACGTGGTGAAGGTTTCTGGTGCTGTGGTAACAAACCAATTTTAGCTGATTCAACTAGATTTTAGAACTCTACCGACTCTTTATTGAGTAATTTCAGCTATAAATACCATTTCTACAAGTAAAACCACTGTCCAGAGTGAAACCAACACAAAGTCAGTCCTTAGCATCACTCTGATACAAAGGAAAGAAAACTGAAGGATTCTTTTTCACGTGCTGACCTTTAGAGGAGGTTGATGGCTGGGCGGAGTCTTTGTTGCCGTTGGTGATACTGTTCACATCCTCCTGGTTATTCTGAGGCGGGGGGGCTTTGTCTGGAGCCTCGCCGACCACCTCAAACTCCACATCCCTCTCAAGTTCCTCACTGTCAAAGACGACACATGTATATAAGTGTTGAGCAGACAAAAACAAAAAAAGGCAACTTGTTCATCTGTGTTTAAATAGAGGACGCACGTGTGCAGCACATTAACGAGGAGTGTGTAGTCTTGGAGGAAGTCGTCGGCTTGGAGACGGCTGCCATTACGGATCCCAAAGTCAGCAAGAAATTTGCTGTTGTTGGCTGCGAGTAGACACAAGGATGAAAATGAACAGATATCACACGAGGAGAGGATCCATTTCCTCAGAGAACAGATCTACTGCAGCAAAACTCCAGTTCAACAGACTGACTCTGAAATAACCATCAACCTTTTACGAATAGAACAGACTTTATCATCGTGTGTGCAATGAAATCAGGAGTGCTACTCCAGTCAGTGTGACAATAATAAAAACACAATACACCACAAAAAGAAGAATACGGAGAATATGAAATTACAGAAACTAAAAATAAGAATTGAATGTTTATTTTTGTCAGTAGTAGTTTCGTCACACATGTAAACATAAACCACACACCAAAATCTGCCTGTAACTCCTCACTAGAACATGTATCACACACACTGCATGCTAGAGCAGTGGGCTCACCCCATGCATGTGTGATCTTTACACGTCTTCCTCTCAGTCTGTATCATCATCCTCCTCATTTTCCTTCCTCGTCTACTCTCTGCTCATTCCCTCCATCTGCCTCTCACTCTCTTCTGGGAAGTCATTATTAGCACTTTCATCACTTCCCCAGTTCATCATCCTCCATCTGTTATCTCTTCCTCTTCATTTCTACATCTCTAAAAACCTCAAGGGACCAAACAACTCACACAGAACTAGAGAAAGTTAAAATACATTTTTAAAAAAAAAAGTCTTGCTGGCTCCTTACCTTCTGTCTCCCCTTCCTCTGAGGAGATGAGGATGGTCCCTTTTCCATCTTCTATCTGAACATCTGGAGCCACCATGCCAAACCTCTCCTTAAGGATCTGAACAAACAACACATCACATCGACCCAAGTTAAAAAAGGCCTTGTGTTGGCCTCCCTACGAAAGCAGCGGAGCTTTATCTTACTCTGTCCTGCAGCGAGAGGACCATGGTTTTGTGGACGTTGAGTTTGACTGTGACTTCAGGTTTGCTGGCGCAGACGTAGCAGTTAGCGCTGGGTGGGTCCAGGATGCACGGCACCAGCAGCTTCTTCCTGAGGTTTGGACACTTGTTCAGGAAGATCTGGGGACGTGACAAAGGCCAAGAGGAAATGTGATCAGTGATGGGAGTTCATACAGTGACCCATGAAACCTTTCTTTTCCAGTTTAACCTGGACTTCCACTCCCACTTCATGTGACAGTGATGCTCCTGATACAAACATTACACTGGAAAAAATCTAAATCTTACCAAAATAATTTTCACTGGTTCCATTGGCAGAATTTTTGCTTGATTCAAGATTTTTTTATTGCTTGAATTTTGCAAAAAAATCTGCCAATGGAACAAGTATATATAACAGTAATAATAAAGTGTATGTATAATAAAGTAATATTAGTAGCTGGACTAACCGTGCGACAGGACTCCACTTCTCCAGAGAGGATCTTCAGCCCTTCCAGAACAATGAGTCCAGCGATGACGGCGTTGGTTGTAGCAATAGCTGGAATGATGTTACCTGCCATAGCTAAAAACACCAAATAAATGAGTTAAACTGTAGAGACCGGGGTTGTTATTCATACCAATCATATAATGGAATCACACTTTATAGAATATAAGAACAGTCTAGATGGATGTTGATGAAAATTGCCATTGCTAAAGCTTCTTCAGACAGAATACAACAACAGGCTGCATCGTCTCTGAACTTCAGAAATAAGAACCAACTCACACTTGACATCAAAACGACTCTTCATGTTCATGCTAAAGATGTGCATACGGAGGTTGGCTGCGGCAGTGACAAAGTCCATGGCTGGAGGATCATCCTGACAACAAAAGAGGATGTGTGTGAGTTCATGCTGTTTGTCTCTTAGGTATGAAAACACTCCACATCCCACTGAATTTAAGACAGTTTAACACTTAATGTCCTGTAGACACCCTCATCCAGGGGGTCAAACTTATTTTAGTTGAGCTTCCACATACAGACCAATATGACCTCAAATGGGCCGGACAAGTAATAACATAATAACCTATGAATAATGTTAACTCAAAACCTTTATGTATGTTTTAGAGTGAAAAAAGTAAAATTACACTAATGAAAACGCTTACATCTACAAACTATCCTTTTAAAAAAAGGTCAAAACCATGAACAATCTGAAAGTTCCCAAGAAACACAAGTGCAAGTTTAACATTATGCCGTAGCTTATCATTTACACATGTACATTACAACTAACAGATCACAGTGGATCTACAAATACACAAAACATTTAGTAACAGGCTGAATATTGGTAAAATTGCACTTATTTCTCTTAAAACATTTCATGTTGTTCAGATTTATTCCAGTTATTTGCATTTTTTGTGAAAGGATAGTTTGTAAATGTCAATATTTTCACGTAATTTTACTTTTTTAACACTAAAACAAAGAAAATTAGTAATTATTTATGGGTTAATACGATAGTACTGACACGGTGGCTCACGGGGAACCACGGTTCATATTAATATTGATAGCTAGGGACTGAAGTTAGTAAATGCGTCGTTCCTTTTTTAACTTCATTTCCCATCATGCAGTGTGGTACTGCGCTTCCCATCAAATGTCACGGCCATAGCAACATGACTGAAAGGCTATTTTAATCCAAAACCACTAATATCTCCAAAAGTATTGATCCTATCAACTTGCAGATATTAAAATGTGGAGATGGGACTATTCCTCAACTGTAGGAACCACACTGACCAGTTAAAAGCATCTCAATTTCTCAGAACTGTGCAGATATATACACATACACACACACTACGCTCAGAGACCTTCCAGTATTAGGATATAGATTTTACTGGTCTGACCCACTTGAGATCACATGGGTCTGAATGTGGCCTCTGAACCAGACGGATTCTGACACCATTGATTGTTAATTTCTTCAGTATAATTTCTGCATTTCACAAAGTCATCCCACGGGCCGGACTGGACCCTTTGGGGGTCTGGTTGTGGCCGTCACCCCTGCCCTAATCCAAACTGTTCATTTCCCCACATTAAAAGCTGGAAAGTGTATTCATGAATCCACCGTGTGAAACCACTTTCTTGGAGCTACCTTGTCCCAGACGAGCTCAGCTCCGTCTCCCTTCTCCTGCAGCTGGGTGCGGAGCGTCTCCACACTGTGCTGGAACAGCTGGCAGTAGCCCCAAACGCCCAGAACCTGCTGGTCCTTTAAACCTGATCCTGGAGACTCCTCTTGAGGACACACTGGGGCAAAAAACAAATACTGCTGAACATACTGTACAGACACCTGAGAGAGTTAACTGACAAGAGTTACTGAACGAAAGTTCAGGTAACAACTCATATGAGGATTCACTTTAATGCAACTTAAAGTGACTGAACTCTGCACTGAAAACCCAGACAGCAGTCGCTTTTCCATTGGACATCTGCACAAAACTTTACTGATATTTACTAAATGTCGAAAAAACACAAGTGTGTAATGTCGGTTTTTCCATTAAGTCACAAATGTGATGATTTGTTTATTTATTACCGTAAGATGACATGAGAGGTCACTCCATAAACATAACAAATGTAAATATCGTGTTAATTTACAGATATACTCATTATTATTATGCATTACTTCTCTATCTCCTACTAAATTAAAAATGATTGGGTTTCCTGGTGTGTCCACACATACTGACATATTTCTTTTAAAACTCTTCTTCTCTTGTTGTAACGTCCGTCAACATCCGTTTTTTTTTATTCATGTGACTCTAGTTGCAGAAAAAGGTCTTTCCATTGCAGTTTTGCATCATATACCAATTACGCTATGCCCGAAAAACTACCTCTTACCAGCACAAAAACTTTAAATCGAAAAACGAGAGTTTTGGCAAAATTGTCGTTGTTTCATTAGGTAAATTTTTATGCACAACCAATATTCGCGCAATTTGAGGGTCAATGGAAAAGCGACTAATGACATTATGACAATGACATTTATTTACTTTTAACTTCTTAACTGAAATATGCAAGGTTTTTTAGATTTTTGTATGACTGCTATAAATTTATTGTACCTTGTGTGTTATATGTTGTGTGCTACAAGTTATACGTATGTATGTTATTTAGAGCATCTTTTTTGGAGGTGCACCCAGGTTTCACTGTATGAAAATACAATGACATAAAAATCTCTTATCTTGATTGTGAGAATCGTTGTTATTCCATGAACATTATGAGCACTAATGGGATGGGAAATGGGTTCGGTTAGACAAAGTACACTAGAACACGTCTTTCTCCTTTTTAAATATTTAGATTTGATGTCTAGAAGTGCATCTCAGACTTAATAAGAACTAAAACTATCCTCCATGAACATTTGAATATTTTATAGCCGTACCACTGTTCTCCAGCTGCTGCCAGTCCAGAGGTGTTGGAGCTTTTCTCTTCTTCCACAGTTTGTCCATGGTGAGCAGATACATGATGTCGTCTTTGAACAGCTGGGGATGAGAGTCAGTATGTTTGAAAAAAAGAAGTAATGAAGCCTAGGATTGATACACCTTTTCCAGAAAGACTTCAAATACAGTTGAAATGTTTGTGCGTCGTAAAGCGATAAACCATCTCTATTTGACTGCGTACACACTACATTCCATCCCTGACTACATTCGCATGCACAAAATACTGTTCTTCTGTTTACAGGAGTTGCACTTGTCTCACTTTTTTCTTTTCTTTTCCTTTTTTTTTAAAAAACATTTTCTACTGTTTGCAGATGTTCCACTGTGTGAACTCAGCCGCCCTCTTTCATTCCTTTGAAAACACCTTCATTGATCAGCTTTTCACTGTGTGCTGATGTACAAAAACCTGTTCTCATCCTCTTTGAAAAGGTTTAGAAGTAGGTGTAGGATATTTTATTCAGAGTCTGCATCTCTGCGAGGATTAATGGGTGTTTCTCAATCAGAAGTGTCGTTCAAGGACTCAATTATAGAGTTACATCATCAGTCTGTGGAAGAATCATAGGGTTACACTAATGCAGATATTTTGCTAAACTAATATTTTTCTCTACATTTGAGCATATCAGGTAAAATGATATTAGAAAATGCTGGCATCACACCTCAATGCACATGTATCTATTGTTTGCTTTATGTAATGGTCATATAGGTGTATGAGTCAGTGCATTACCTGCAGTATATTGAGTTTGAGGGACACATTAACAATGAAATCTAAAGAACACTTCAACAACCCAAACTAACACTTAAGATAATTTAAGTTCATATAATTTAGCTCGTTACTGCTTCCTTCCAATATTATCCAGTTGGTCTCTGCAGTTTAAAGTCCACCAGAATCAACAGTTTGTCAGATCTTATTTTGCATTGAAGTGAGAACAAATGGGAGCAAGATCATTAATTTATCAAAATTATTACATGACCTGTTAAACTGCGAATACTGTCACTGACAAAATACCCTTCAAAACTGCACATCAGTGGGAGACATTTTTATATTTCCTGTTCATGCATTGCACTGAAAATCAGTGTTCTATCAGTGCAGTGGCCAGTCATTGCAAATAAAAAACCTAATTTAATTTGCTCTCTAATTCGGAATGCCACTGAAGCACCGTGGGAAGGTACAATACGCTGGAAAAAGACCATTATTGCATAAACAAAGCCTGAGATTTCTTTTTATCTGATCCCTAATAAACAAGCAGAACTAAGAAACCATGCTTCTTGGCAGAAAAAAAAACTGCGAGGCCTGGCCAGAGGATGCTGGTCTACACCAAAATAAACAGCATAAAATAACCAAGCTAGAAAATGTAGTCTTAATTTGGTGAACATTCATAAATCAGCAGTTTGAAGAACAAACGGAATGAAAAGGTCCAACAGTGTTTGGTCCAAGAAAGCCAATCTACAAAGAGGAAACTGAAGTATCACTAATGCTGCATTTCCACTCTGTGGAACCGGCCCAACTCCAGTTTCCATTATGTAAAAGAACCTGGAATCTGGTACCTGCCCCGTACTATTTTTTTTAGTACTTGCTTCGCTGAGGTTCCAAAACAGGTGAAGAGACACTAAAATGTGATGTGTAAACACTGCAGACCACTGATTGGTCAGAGTTGTCTCTGCGTCATTGTCGTCAATGTGCGACCCACGTTTAAAAAAAAAAAAAAAAAAAAAAACAGATTTGGAAGTTTACAGTAAATATATCGGTAGGTTAATCCATGATGACAGCCCACAAAACGACACCATGGACGGTCGAGGAGGTTCACATATTTCTGTTCTTGGTGGATGATGAAAAGATTCAGAATGAGCTTGACGGGACAACAGGCAACGAGCGAGTTTATCAGCAACTCTGAGCAGACATCACAGAAGTTACGCGCAGCATCGCTATGACGACCACATACTCTAAACTCTGTAGTATCCTGTCATGGAAATGTTCTCCAGGAATAGTACTTGGTACCAAAGTCGAGTTGAGCCGGTTCCACGTAGTGGAAACGTGGCATAAAATATGGACTGGAAAAACAAACTCTACGGTTGAAATGACAACGAAAGCATAAATGTTTGAACTCAGCTTGTACCTTGTTGAAAAGCTTGACGGGGTCGTATCCTGTGGAACGGGCCCAGTCTTTGGTGGACACACGTTTGATGTCTCCATCCTTTTCTGAGGCTGTGGCGCGAGCTGCCGCCTCTTCAGGTTTCCCTGAACGCAGAACAGTGCATGTTAAGTTTTACCTACATCACTTACTATTCATGTTGAATTTTATCAATATAAAAAAAATGTCATAAAACAAAAACTCGGTCCATTTCTTACAGGCAGCCTCCGGGTCAGCCGTGTCTGGTGACACTTCCTGATCTGCATCCTCTTCTCCAAAAAGCTGACTTTGGTTACAAACAACAAAGAAAACATGGTGAGTATGAGAACAAAGTGTTCTATTGTGGATTTTTTCTCTCTACTAGCAGGTTCTTAGCGCCTGTGCAGTGCTAGCCTGGTGAGGTGTCACTGCAATTTGGCCATGTCAGCATATATTCCAAATAAAACCTGCCTTGGTAACAATGAGCCTTACTTGAAAAGATATTTTGCCCAGACGATGCAGTGAATGGGCTCAGACGGTGTATTTCTGATGGTGCATCCTGGGAAGGTCTTCTGAGTGGGCTTAGGTTGGCACTCATAGCACTCTGTCAATCCCTGGAAAACAAAGAACGAAAGGCAAATAAATAAAATGAAAGAAAAATCAAGGCATATTACTTTGATCTATATGATATTTTACTGGACAGTATGGCTCTGTATCTCCATCATCGAGCCTAAGGAGATGAGCTCCTCAAAGCACTGCCACTCCCACATGTTAGAGTAGAGGTGGGCTATAGTCATCTGACACATGAACACTTTTTCAGAGGAACTGACCTGGTCCTGTCAAGTACCAGCACTAATTTACAGAGAGCATTACATTATGGGTTCCTTGCACAACTAATATTGCTAGACAAACAAATATATTTAAGTCTGTAGTCTGAGCCGCACCCGAAACCTGTCCTTCTTCCCTGTTGTTTCTAGTTACAATTTTATAACAAACCTGAGCTTTGTTAATACTCAGACGTGACCCGGAGACTTGGCAAGCAATGGCCACTGACAGCAGAGGCAATAAGAGACACCTGAGAAAAGCTTTTCTTTGTAATGAAATAGAAAATTCCCTGCACTCTACGTTTGTATGATCATTTTTCTATGGCAAAATGCTGGCAAAGCAAATCAGTGAAAAGTACCACGCCTACTGGACAGTCATGTTCGCCAGTGTTTTTTTTCCTGAGTGACACATTTAAGACATATGTTTGTTACTTACCTTCTTAATGACAGTGACTTGTCCAAGGTATCCAGCAGTGCCGCTCTCTATGAGAGGGATGTCTGCTGCCAAACACATCCTGTTCACATGGTTACGGGCCGCTAAGAAGACAAAACAATCAAACAATCAATGAACCAATAAATAAACACCTATTTTGCTTCTGATTTCGTTTTGTCATCAACAAGAAATAACCAACTGTGAGATGAGGTTACCTCTGTTATCTAGAGCATTCATCACCAGCATAAACTTT
>JAPTMW010000015.1:20102781-20130524 GCA_029822955.1 Ostorhinchus angustatus | reverse complement strand
GGGGGAATTTTTAAGGTGGGGGGGGGGGGGAGCTTTCTGTGAATACCACTGAGAAAAAAAGTGGAACCTGTGAGTGTTGACTTCTTAGAGCGTGTATAAATGTAAAAAGGGAACTGACCTTCGACCTCGGGCTTGATGAGGTCGAGCATTTGGCAGAGGCAGTCCTCAAAGGGAAGGGGTTCGATGGCCATGGCCTCCAGCTTCTGACACTGGTCCTCGTAGAAGTACTCCAGCTCGTACATGCTGAGGACCCCGTCCCCGTCCAGGTCCATACAACGGAACCAGTACTCTATACTGGACACAGGTTGTGGAAAAACACACATGAGCAAACTAAGACACAGAGGAAGCATTAAAGCAGGGTCTGAATGTTTACACTTTAAGGCCAATGTCTAAATTGCTTAAATACTATCGAATATGAAAAAATGTCTTCTTTCACACTGGGTTTCAGTTTCTTTACGGTAAATCTCATATGCACAGATGTCCGTTGTAGATTATTAATATTATTTTGAATACATAACTGCAGGCTGTGGTAAAAAAAAAAGGCACAAATGTAAGGATAAACAGATAAAGTAGAAAACTTAAAGCTGTGCGAGCCAAAATAAGTGTCTAAAAACGTGATTTACAATATACTGAAGGGAAACTATGGAATTTTTGTCCAATGATGCTAAATAACTGAAATATAAAACAATTTTGAGTTTATAAAAAATAATTACTGAAAAATAATATCCTCCTGAGACTCAGCAATGCATTTTCATTCCTTAAAAGAATAAAAAAATGTAAGTGAAAAACACTAGTGAATCAAGATAACTATTAAATTTAAAAAAAAAAAAAAAAAAAAAAAAAAGCCAAAACTTTTACTTCCCTGGGTCTCAGGAGGATATTAAAGTTTTGTCCTGTAATTTTTTTGGTTAAAATAGAAAATTACAATACAAAAAAATTATCGAATACAACCCATTATCGGTAATGGCATCTTAAATTTTTGCGCAGTACACTTCAGATGCAGCGAGTACAGATAAATACCTGGTGTCTGTCTTTTTATCCTCTTCAGAGATGAGGAACCAGACAAAATCAGCGTAACTCAGCCGTCCCTCCTTATACACCCGTCTGTCTCTGGAATAAAACACACGATCGGTATTAAAACTAAAACACAGAATATGTCGTTTCTTTAAAAGTCTGCTCGCTATTAATGACAAATATCCTGCAAACTGAAGTCAAGCCTTTACTAACCTTGTTACTGTTCCTGAAAATATTCTCTCAATCATCTTATGGGAAATGGCTGGAAAACACACAGTTCAGATATAACTTAGAATCCAGACTCAATGTATAACTTTTTTTTTCACAACACATGTAATCCATTCTCACAGACTGTAAATTCAGGCTGCGTAGTGTGGCTCTGTTTTATCTTGACAATGCTATAAATCCTCTGGTCATCTTTTTGAGCATGTAGTGGCAAAAATTGTTCCAGACATAGCGTCACTGGGGCAGAGTCTATGCGCTGCTCTCTTATTGATCTTGTGTCTCATTTCCCTTTCCTCACTCAGACCATCAACCAAGAACATGTGGTGTGGAGTGTGTGGGAAGAAGGCGTCAAAGACAAGTCCTGACTGTGTTTGTTATTTGGTCGAAAGTTTACCCCTCCTACACGTGCACAAATAGTATATACTGGTACGTCTAATTCGAGTCGACTTATTGTGGTTTGTCTACAAGTGCTAACAGGAACGCTCATTTGGTGTACTGGTATTAACGCTTATGTTATTTTTGCACCAGGCATGAAGAAGTGACTTTCACTGTAACAGGCTACTGAAACAATGAAAGCAAAAATAGAAACAGTGCAAACCGGTTACAGTGATCACATCTATTTGGGGAAAATTGATCATTATCAGATGATGGTGGCTGTTTCACATTTTCCACATGACTATATCGTGTATGACTCAAATATATTATACATACAATACAGTGAACTGAATGAGGCTGGTCAATAAAATGATAAAAATAATAATTTTACATCATATCACGATACCATTTTCATATTATGTATCACATAATATGTATCTCATTTATTGTCATTCATTCAGTGTAGCAGATGAAGAATAAAATGTGTACTCAGGTTCAGTAATAAGATATGAATAGGATTAAAAATAGTAAAAATATCTAAAAAAAAAAATAGACACATAAAAACATCATTTTTTTTTAAACAATTTTCTTTGGCGATCAGTGACTATTATGTTCACAATATAATTTTATATCACAATATTTATAAATATAATAAAACAGAATGGTTGTGTTTTGTTTTACTTAATTTGTTAACATTTAAGAAATGGTTGTGACAAAAAAAAAACAAAAAAACTTTTTTTAAGAAAAGGTCAAGTTCGTACTTACTCCTAGTGCAGGTTTGTGTTGTGATAGTGATCCTTTACTATGTCTGGTGCGCTGGCAATGACTGAGGAGGGATTATTTTATGTACAGTCTGTTGTTTGTTCTGTTTTGTTTTTCTATGGTGCAGGCTGCGACTGATATACACCCATGCTTACTTAAGATTTCTGTAAGGACCATTCAGCACTGCACTTATAGTATACTGAGAAAACTTCAATCAAAAGATCTTGATCAAAAACAAAAAAAAGGTCAACATCTATAACAATACTAAAAACTACTGCATATTTACCTAACCCCAATTTTTACTCAGGACTAAAAATCAGAGAAATAATAATATGACATTTATCCAGATAATTACTCCCATCGACTAATATAAACATTTTTACCGATATTCCCTAACTCTACTGCTGTATAGGTAATACAGTTTACAGTATTTCCTATTATAATTTGTCTATAATCTGAAACAGGGTTGTAAGGTTTACAAATACAGTACAATCAGTAGCTTACATTGGTTTCTGTGCATTTCTAAATATTTAACTGGCTGGGAAAAAACTGCAAGCTATTTATCATGTGTTGTCAGGTATGAAAAAATCTAAAAGTGGTTACTGTAAGGGGTCAATTTAACTAGTACAAGTAAATTATGTGAACAGAATTTGTCTGGGGATGATTCCTTCACAGGCTGTTTGATCCGTATAAGCGGCTCATCGCTGTAACCGTGATCACTACGAGTGGCTTCCACTGACTCACTCACTGCATGTCAAAGCAAGATAAAATAACTTCTTTCATGATAATTCTAAATATAATTTCATTGCTTCTCTTGAACAAACTGAGGTGTGTTGGGTACCTTGGTCATTATGCCGTGCCAGATCCTTCTGGTCGATGTAGAGGTCGTGGTCAGTGTCCAGCTCCCAGAATTTACAGTAAATAACATAGAAATGTTCGTAGGAAAAGAACTCTGTCAGCTGGTTCACATCTTCTTCCTGCTCCAGTAACGCTACATTCTGTCAAAAACAGAACATAACATTATAATTTTTTTTGCATAAAAATGATTAAAAAATTGTTACTGTTAATACTAAACTGCTCACAACCAAAGCTATCAAATTTACATATCACAGTTTACTAAAACACTGTGATACAATGCATATGAAACCAATTTAGAACAACAGTACTATATTACACACCTATTACACAAAAAGCAAGAAATTAATATGTAATGTGCGCAGTAAACTAATCAAACTGATCATCAAAACATTTCATAGTGTTGATGAGACGTTTAAAGATGTTGTAGAAATTTGCAACAGAAAAGTTTAGACTTTTCCTTTCAGAGTAAAACAGAAAACAACACAGAGGTATAGAACATTTGAGGACATTCACCTGGAGGAAGTTACTTTTCCTGAGTTCAGAACATGTTATTTTTCCAGTCCATGACCGGTTCACATTGTAAAATATCCTCTGGATCACCTTAAAAACAGTTGACAATATTATCACATATTTTATGGTTTTACTACATGTAATTGTGCAGCACTATCGTTATGTATGGGTTACGATACCGTGGTGATATATCTTGAGTGAAAGTCTGGTGCCTCCTTAAGAAAGGCCAGGCCTGCATGTGAGTTCACCACATCCTGAAAACAAAAAAAAAGCAAAAAGTCAGCTCACTTGGTCTGCGTTGCACATTTCCATCTCTACCATAACAAACCCCACAAAACTTAAAAACACAAATGTGGGATAACATGACAATGACATGCTGTGCCTGATGCAATAAAAATGTGTTCCGTTACAATCTGTAGTTACTTTCAGAGAAAAGCTAAAGGGCAAACCACATATGTCTGTCTTTTCACCAGACAAAATGGAAGATATTCAGAGAAAGCGTATAAATGCAGTTATTTAAACATCAGAAGTTGTCAGTGTCTATCTGCATCACTCTGTCGTGCCATATGTTTTATATGTCATGATCGAGTGATGCAGACAGACACATATTTGTGCAATGTGAAATAAAAGGCTGCAGGCCTAGTTGGGGGAGAGATATAAATGTTTCTTTGAAGTGAGAAAACACTGGGTCAATTGGTCTTGGGATACGCTTACACTGGCTAACGCAAGTAGTAGGAAGGTCAGGGGAAAAAAAAAGGCATGTTAGTGACTTCTCTTAACCTTCTCTCCTTTTTCATGCGAGAAAGTCACAGAGGGTGTACTGCATTTCAAATGGACTCCAGCTATATTCTTGCCATGAAACTCCCTCATGTCTTTTCTTTATTCGGTCCCCTTCTATTCTACTGGGGGAAAGAATTGTTGACATAAATGCGGAGGTGGCAATGAAATTAAAAGGCCTTATTTCAGGGCAGCCGTCATGCCTCTTTGACTCTTACTGTGAGAAATTAAATCATAGAGAAACACATAAATCACAGGGCAGAGGAAACAGGCGGGGACAGTCAAATCTACTCCACTGCAATCCGCCTTTCATTCATCAAAACAGTCAAAGGCTATTCGCTGAGCACAACCGTACAAATTAAACAGCGTGTGCCACAAGGCATCTCTGCTGGTATGCTAACGGGCGCTCGGCTCGGCCCAGTCGCTCCTGCCAGCATGAAAATGAATCAGGTGTGGGGTGGGGCCAGTGTGGCGCACAAACAACTTGTCAAGTGCAATGAGAATACAAACAGCCAGCGCAGCAGGTCCACATGGTCGGACTGCCCGAACAGTCAGCCACACTATTGTACGCAGGCATTTTAAACAAACTGTCAACATTTTCTGTATTAATTTTGTTGCTCTAATCATAAATCAGACCCAGGATTTACATTAAGATCAAGTGATGAAAAACATGAAGGAAAATTGCACTCCTGCAGCATTAATGCAGATGTGCATTTTCAGTATAAGGGGTGAAACGTGAATTCCCGCAGGTCGCCTTTAGCTGTGTTATTTTTGCACGATTCTACAGAGCATATATATTTACTTCTGAGTGGGAAAATACAAGAAATATGCACATAGTATTAAAAACAAATGAAAAGAAAACACAACTAAACTGTTTCTACAGGCAAAAATGTTAAGAATGACCTCTGTTCCCCAAATACATTGAGAAACGTTTGGCATGTACATCTCATATTGTCTCAACAAAAGCATTCAAGACATGTTAAGTACAAACAGAGGTCATGCTACATACTTTACACTTTGATCTGCAGAAATTGTTTTTGTTGCTCTGATTTTTTTTTTTGTTGGAATGCCGTTTACATTCAGTACGTCCTTTATATTCTTGGCTGTAATTTATAACCTTGTAAAAGAACAAACCTAATGGTGGTTTAAGAATTTTGCTCAGTACTATTATGAATTTAACAGTGATGATTGTGTTAAAATGACCTTTTTGTTCATTACTTATTGATTATAAAAGGAGTATTACGTGCAGCGGCTCTGAAACATCAGAAATATGGACATAATTTCTGATAACAATTTAAAAAGATATACAATAATTGGATAAAGTTGATGGTTTTTGTTTCAATTAAGGTTTGAGGTTTAAAGGCTTAAGGTTTAAAACTGTTTGATGAATTCTGAGGCTTAAGATTCATAAACCTGATCTTAAAACAATTTAAGATGTTTTAATGGCCCATAGATGTCCAGTCTCATGTTACTATTATTAAGAAATGGTCCAACAAGAACAGATTTGTTCCTTTCTGTACCCTGTTTGGGCATGCATCATGGATAAATAGCTAGGGTTATGTATTATTTGTTTTTTAAATTAGTTCGGAAATTATACACTAAAAGGAGCGAAGTACACTGAATCTGAATCTCCTCTTGACTAACTCCCTCACCAGTGGAATCTCCTCGTATCCCTTTTAGCATACTCCCATCATGCTGTGTTACTGGCTCACAGTAACGTCCCTGATTTAGACCACCACATGAAAAAGCCCTGCCTCAGCAGGACAGACCAAAAATTAAGCCCACCACCCAAGCAAATGCAATTTTGCCATCCTGAGTTGCCAAGTCCAGCCTTCTCCCTGGGTGTGCTCTAGCCAGTACCTGCAGGAATGGAATAAAGTCGTCTTGTTCCAGGTAATTACAGCCAGGCTTGGCCAAGAGGTGCACAAATTTAGAAGCGTCATCGTGACAGGTCTGCAGCGTTCTGGAGAAGAAAAGAGAGAACAGATGGTTGCAAGGTTACTTCCTCTTTTTCTTTGTCCTTTTTATCATTGTTTCAGAGAACACAGGTTTAAAAAGTAGGTATAATACATTCTGAAATTAGGATTCAGACTTGCTGTTGGTTGATTATAAATGAGTGTGTGTTACTGTAGCTTCAAGAAAATAATGTAAGCGTCTGTTGTGGCCTCTCATCTAAGAATGGCTCAGTCATGAGCATAAGTCAAAGGCCAGGCCTGTCCAGTTCTCTGGAGGCCTGCACATTAATACAAGAGCATGCCTACAGCATACAACGTAATTCAGCACACATCTAAGCACACACTCGCCATTACAAAAGCCTCCTGGTATCCCTTTCAATGTCAAGCAGAAAGACACTGAATGGATGTTTTCATTTATATACTGTATGTGCCCAGTGACCATCCCCTTGTGGGTTTCTGAAGCTTTTGCAATCAATGATTTCCGTTCAGAAATGAAAAGGAAAATATTATAATAGCTTAAAGCTGCATGCAGTATCTGTAATCCCCAGCGAGTGGTCATCATTGTTCTGAGGAGAATGTTTAGGCCATTTGGGTGTGAGTTAGTGCACCAGTGAGAATAAGAGAAGCTATTGTCTTACTTTCTCCACATCGCTACAAACTTGTGAACGGACACGAAGCCCGTCCTGTCGCCTCCAGCCAAACAGAACAATGGCACTTTCCAGTAGAGAGGACACTCACAGGCCTAAGGAGACAGGGAAGAGACACAGACAGGGCACTGATAAAGAAAAAGGGAATCCAAGAAGAAAACTTAAACTATATATGTAACCTTGAAGTAAACACACACTGGGCAGAAAATACAATCAGACTCAAAGTAAAAACAGCGATGTGAGAATACTTGAAGTCTTACTTTTAGCTCCGATACCTAATCATTTTTAGCATCACTGGGAAAAAATTCTGTAACTAAATCTAATCTCATGGTAACTCAAGTAATCTGAATGGACATAAAACTTTTGTATCTACCCCTTGACCGTGTTTTCAATCTGCAGGAAATGCAGGTTTGGAGCTTTTCAGGCAGGTAGGGGAGTTAAATACATGACTGACAGCTGCAATTACTGAGCACTGTTCAGATTCAGCCACATATGGTTAGTCTGTTCTACGGCTTTGTAAAGTAGCTTCACTTTTCCATAAACAACATGAAATAGGTCATCTAAATTTATAGTGTTTCGATTTGGACTGAGAGGAGACAGCTGCAGAGGGATGGTGTGTATTTACCAATTTTGTCATTTCTTCCCTTGATTTTGGCTCCTGCAGTTTGAAGTATTTGCTGCAAAATGCAGTTAAAGTATATAAATAAAAGTGCTGTTTTGGTTCCTCCAGCTGGCTGTATTATTATATATAGGATCAACAGTATTAATACTAAAGTACCAGTGTTAGAGAAGCATGTTGTTATAGCTGCTGGAGGTGGAGCTTGAATGACTTTATATCCACTTTGATATACTATGACACCGGATTAATCTGGGAGCTCACAAGATGATAAATGCAAGAGAAGAAGGAAAAAAAACTAAGTTCTGATACACAAATCTGTCTTCAGTTTCAACTTTCCCCCCTCTAATCTTTGATTTTTTGTGACATATTGGATGATTTGAACATTTACTGAAATGAAACCATATGAGAAGTTTAGAGGGAGAAAAATCACTGTTTTGTGGAGCTGGTAACAACTCGTGGACATATGAAATATGAGCTGACTGCATATTGCTTTTTGTAAGACATCAGAAGCTACAAAAGTTAGAAACCACTGGTTAAAGCTTCATCCATCTGCTGTATTTTAAAAGCTTCTTGTATTAACCACTGTGCAATATGTTGAATTTAAAACTAATTAAAGCTGACAGATAAATGCAGTGGATTAAATAAGTACAGTGTTTCCCTCTGAAATGTAGTAATGAAATGGAAATAAAAGTTGCATATAATGGAAATACTCAAGTAAAGTGGAACTCAGAGTGTTTACTCAAAATTATATTTATGCAGAGCACTTGAGTATTTCTACTTGCTTATTTCCCACAACTGAATACAAAAAGAAAGGACACTATTTTGGAAAGAAAAGGTGTGTTGCATCACATTAAGGACTTTCCTCAGGAAGCACAGCTGTCATTCCTTTCTACACTCAGGTCCCCCTCAGACCACGACCCACATTCTTCAGGGAGCTGGAGATACTATTTTCCGTGGGGGTTTACAAGGAGCAAACATTTGTAAAGTCAGCAGCTAAATAGCACTAATGAAAATAATTTGCTGGGTGGCAGCTGAACCTCCATGCCACAAATCACATTCTCACCTTGGCAACCTGCCCCATGTCCTCAATGGTGGCCCTTTCATTTGGAAACTGCGAAAATATTTTCTCAATTTTGGAAATGAGGCTGTCAATGTTGAGATTGGCTTGGGGCCTGCCCTGTGGGAAGTAAAACTTTGGAATGCTTTCACTCAGCGCTGTGGTGACAGGCTCCTCCGTCCTCACCTGAGCCTGAAAAAAAAAAAGCAAAACAAAACACAGAGATAAACTAAGTTAGTCACTGATGATAACACCTCAAACATGTCCTGAAGCTCGATGTGTACGATTCTACTTTTCTGGCACTTAAGTAACCAAACCTCTCAGCATCTCTGGAGTGCAGGAAAGAGTTGTGATTACTCAGCAGCCATAATCATTATCCATTTATCTGTAACAGATACACCTTATAGTAGATTATCACTCTGTAGATTTCAATTAAGGCGCAGCAACTTTATATGTGAAGCTGATGACTGACAATCACCTCAGGCAGTTTCTAAAAACCGGTGTTTACAATGGTTTAAAGAACCTACAGACCATATTACTTGGTGTATAAACATATCAAATTCACAGGAGATGCACAGTAAGGGTAAGATGTGGTCTTTAATACCCTGAACAGATTTATGGCTCAAAACAGCAGTGGAAAACTACCAAAGGAAACCATTAAATTTGACTGTCTTTGTGGCTCCAAAAATTTATCAAATTGCAGCTGTAATCAAAATATTAGCACAAGAGATATATTCACAAAAGACTGTAAAACACAGTTTATCTTCTTTTTTAATGCCATTTTAAGTTTGTATGTTTGACCATTTCTATAGGCATCAAATGTGCTTTGACCTTTTTAATCAAGGAAGTAGGCTCACATCAAAATCACAGTCTTGCCCACAATAATCACAATATGCCCTTTTCTCCAAATTGTGTTGTCTAGCTGTTTTCCCTTGTGTCCACTTTGTCAGAAAAGTTTCACAGCTACTATCTGAGACTTCTTTATAATACATGTCTATAGTTTTGCTACAGTGGCAAATAAAATAAATAAATAATGATTTGATGTGAGGAAGATCATTTTAACACATCCTGCTGAATGACTGTTTTAGTGCTGAAGAAACAAACTGATTTAACTTGTCATTTAGCATGTCACTGGTGGAGATAATGACACCTCTGTTCTATTTATGAGTCTTAGTGTCCTTCTCCACTGAGCTGTCATTGTAAAATCAGGACCCTGGAACTAGCATTTCCACGTTGTATTAATTAATGCTTTTTTTTTCTTTTTTTTTTAATCAAATGTACTGTGCCACTGCATGCCAAAATGTCTGTACTCGAGTGCATTGATAAAAAAACATGTCATCATCAGCTAATATTCTTAAGTGTAAAGCATATTTAATAAATATTTAGGTGTCTGTGTTGACATAAAGCAGGAACATGTGCACCTCAAAAAGAAGCAAAAGAGCAAACTGAATGAGCAGCGCCACCTCAGATATGTTTAAACCACATACCTGATAACAGGCAGCATTAGCTGTCAATGACAGCCCTAGACATGGAGGCAAGGAAGGCATGTGGTGTGTGTAAAGTTTTAACTGCGGACATGTGATACAGTAGGAGTCTAAAGTCTGTTAGCTTTGACCCTGGTCTTTTAAAACCTCTAATCGTTGTGCATCTTAATTCTGACAGGTTCCAATGAATGTTACTCAAAAGTACCAAAATCCTTGTTGACAAACAGCCATGCAGCTTCACTATAACTGTACACTAAGGTATTTCCTCATAACTTTATGTGTCATTAAACTGTATTGACAGTAACAGTGTATCATTCAAGTCCGGCAGCATTCAGCCAGGCCTTCATGTGATCACAAATATGATGACAAACTAGCATGAGGAAGTGCTTTATTAATTACCAAGAACTTCTCTTTAAGTGCTGAAGATAACATATATACATATTAAAGGGTAATATTTGATAGCCAGAAAGTCTTGGAATCCAAACACTGACTATATAGTCACAGAAAAATCATTAGACCATTAAAAGTCGTCAAAAACAAGGGTTAGGCAATCAGGTACTAACTCTTGTGTGCATCATGTGACTAAAACAGACAGAAAAGAAAACATGGAATGCCTAAAAGCACTGTTTTGTCAGTACAATGTCATAGCTATTGATGTAAGAACTTAAGTCATTTTGGTTGTTATCAAGAAAACCATGGAAAATGGCTAGATATCAGCTCCTAAATTAAACTCTTATGAGCTATATCTGTTATCAGTATATTTGTCCAAACAAATGTACCTTTAATTGTACCAGGCGTTAAAATGAACAAGAAACTGAAGAAAACCAGGGTGGTTTAATAGTTTTTTCATGAGTGCAGATCTACTAAAAAACAACTTGAGCATTGCCAAGTTCTCTTAGTAGTTTTGTCACACTCAAAACCTATTTATATGGCTCAAGACTTCGCCAACTGGATAATGGCCTTTAATAATCACACAAACATTCCCACACAGTCTACTGCTAAGAGATAAAAAAGCACTACTATGAAGTTGTTTTGGTCCTATGTAACATACGCAATGCCCTGTATTGTATGCATATTGTATAACCTTTAAAAAAAATGTTCAGCATCATTTTGGTTTATTTTATTGTGTTACAAAATTACTTCTTTTGGGACAAGGAACAAGACATTCAACTATAACTGAAAAGTATTTTTTATTTACCATGTTTTGGTTTTGTTATTGTTATATTTCATTAGATGTAATAGAAAATTTGGTCAGGAATTAAGGAAGAAATTTTTTTTTAAAAGATATTACTTTTTGAGCATATAATTCAGATTCTAAGAAAGCAGTCTATTATATCTAGAAAATGCTCTATATTGCAGTATGTAACTGTCTGCATATGAAATAATTTATATTAGGGTAAGAGATTCTGGTAATATCACACATCGCTTTTAGTACCTGCCTTGACAAGATTACAAACCTAGGTTTCATTAAGGCTGCAAAACTTTTAATGTTATTAATGTAACCAAAAACCTTAGCTGTGGTAAACACGTAAACAGTCTTCTGTGTCAGAGTAATGATTGTTATTTGCTATAATCTGCTGTTTAACCTGCCACTTAATAAATGCTGCTCTTCTGTCTTGTGTGTTGGTGTCAGCTATGGCTATAAAAGGACATAAACATCTCCTGTTGCCCTGCCCTGTATGATCTGTCTCTCCCTCTCTCGCTCTCACCTCATGCTAACTGCTAGCAGAGCTCTTGAGCACAACTGCTAAGCCCTGTGACATTTTGCACATACATAATGATGGAGTCTGAAAGGGACAGTAAAGCAGCTGGTTGCAACCCACTGAATGGAAGATCACTCAATGGGTAAGCCTCTCTCTGCTTTAAAGTTAAAACACCAAGCATTCAAAACAAGGGAAAAGTCATTCTGTAAAATAAAACACGATGCAAGCATATGGAGCAGATCAGAAACTTTCTCAGTTTTCATATCTATATCCTGATGCAATGTAAATTAACAAAACAATGAGCCCACATTAATGGACCTGCGCCCTGGCTGACAGGCCAGCACAACCTGTGAGGTAGAGATACAGCCACCTGCCTGTCCTTGTTGGAAGGCTTTCAGCCTCTTCTTGAATCGAGAGGGCAGAACAAAGTCGCAGCCGCGTGCCAGCAGAGCCAACTCCTTCCTCAGGTCAGGGTCCTGACGTAGAGACAGCTCCCTCATCCTCATCCTTGCTCCAGACAGGATGGGGAACACATAAACAAACACAACACTCAATCCAGTGTTCTCCTCCTGACTGGATGAATCACTTAGTTGCAGTCAGCACTGTAAGTGGAAGGCAGTGGCAGCAGAAAGATGTCCTCTGGGTCTGTGTCCCTGTGATTGTCCTCTGTCAGAGTGAGAGCCTCTTAATGCGAGAGAGCAGCTGCTACTGTGACTCTCTCGACCATTTCTGGTCGCACAATCTCAGCTCTGCTTTCTGCTCTGTCCCAGTGTCTACAAAACATGCACATACACACTGCACAGGGTCAGGGAGCCCTTGCCTCAAAGCTGCTGGGGAGATAAGGAGTGACGAGCTGTATGTGTGTGGGAGTCACTCGGTGTATCGTGTGGGGCGGGAGGGGTGTGTGCAATAGATCTGCCCTTTCCAGTTTGCATTCCTCTGTGCTCATAGAAGGTTATGTAAAGAGACAGACCTGTTGTTGCAGCTTGCAGCCACCACAGAAGCCGATAGATGCACTTCAATACTACAATGAAATACAGCTCATGTTCCCCAGCTCACTCTCTACAAAGCTCCTACACTTACATGCTCTTCAAAGAAACCTTGCTATAGCTTACAAAACCTGCAGGTGTACATTCAAACCCTAATGAAAACATTTTGAATGAAGTTGCTTTAGTCTCATGTTATTTTGCCAAATGTGACTGAAGGTATAAATCAAGGCAATGACAACTACAAAATAAACTTTAAAAATCATAGAAAAATAAAGAAATCACTTAGTTACTTTAAGAGACAATATTTTAATGACAGGAGTGTAGGTGAAATAACATGAAACACAACAGCAAAAAAACACATAAAATTAAGTAACTGCCTCATATCTTGTGAGGGGCTTGTATTGCCTTTGCACACAGGGCTGCCAGTCATTCCTTGTCTTATTATAGTGGATGGCAATGAAGGGGGAGGGGACATGTCAAATTCAAAGAATGATGACTGAACCAGTCTGTGCCTATTAAAAGCATTGCCAAGCACTGTTTGGGCAATCCAAGAAACTAGATCTAGAGAAACAAGGGTGTATCTTTAGTTCCCAAACAAACATCCAGTTCTGGTCACTGGGGTCTCAGAGTTATGGTAATTACATCAATTCTCCATAAATACACTGATCTAACAGATCTGGGGTTGCCATCGCAGGGAAAGCCCAACACCTACATGACTGCTGTTGTTAACGTTAATTGAAGAGACATATCATAGAGATGTCTGCATTACAACATTATGTGCACAAGCCTATATTTAAACCTAATTACTGTTATCACACGCAGAAAGTGAAAGCACAACATGAGTATATTTAGATGACAGGATCACAGAGTCCACATTTTTCCACTGGTTTTTGGCCATACCCAGTTCCTGTTATCCTCCACACAGGACACTGTACAGGCTTGATAAGCTGTTTGTATGATGGCTTCTCACACGAGGCACTTTTGTTCTATCTCATCAAATCAAACCAAATATGGGGAGGAAAACATGAAGGCCAAAATGTAAGAGAGCGAGAGAGATCACACAAAACTGTCAACTAGCACTATATTCTTTGGTATATTTTTGTGTTAAAGCACACAAAATCAGAAGTTGGTTCGATTCTTGATAGAGCAGAGATAATGATGTGCTAGTTTACATGTGAGGCAACAGCCCTGCTGGTGTTGAAAAATACTGGACTCAGTGTCATTGGTAATTTGTTGAGTAACTGTCACATACACAACAAGGTTGTGTAATCTGACATGCAACATATCATGTGACAGACGAAAATATGACTTAATTTTCTTCATATTATGCTCTTCATGGTGTTGCACGCCACACTCTTTATAGCAATATTTCTAATGACATAGACTGCGTTCTTCCATGTGGTATGGATTTTGTTTAAAATTCAGATTTATTTATTTATACTATGAAACTGACAGCTTTCTTCGTTTGCATTTAGTATTTTGTATACAAACATCTGTTGCTGCTATTAAACATAAATATTTGCAGGTCAATGCAAATGTTTAAGTATATCAAATCGTGCCAGTTCATATTAACATTTCATACCAACATTCATTTTCTAATGTATGAAGAAATAACCCTTCCCTGTTGTAATATGTATTGCGGTGGATCAGGATATTGTATTAGGCATGCGTCATTAAAACAAGTGATATGCAAGGTCCAACAAGATTCACCACAGTCCAAATCCTCTTGCTGGCAGGTTGTCACTGTCAGAAGCTAGTATAACTCAGACAAGCTGCTAAAGAACTATGTCCACTATTTAACTGGTCACTGTGACAGACAGAAAAGCACGAGACTGCCAGTTCACCCTACGGTATGTTTAATTTGTAAACTACTAAATCAGGTTTGCACAGAAACATGTGTCCAATCATGTTCAGCTTATTACATAAGGGATGAGATTATGAAACAAGCTGTCTGGAGTTAGTGACTATTTGGCAGGTCTAGATGTTAGGAACCCCTGAGGTCAGAGGATTATTCACAAGGTTTGATTTCAATCTATGTGACATTCGTGTGACTGCTGCTTTCAGACTGAGCTTGACGGGCAGCCTGCAGCCAAATTGGAGGGAAATACACTACAGAAGCATCAGGAAAACCTAAACAAATCCCCCTTGAAGGTTGTACCAAACAGTCAACACAAGTATAAATGGTTTCCCACAAATACTGTGCTGTAATGGAATAAGTGTAGTATCACTATCACAATCAAACAAATAACATATACTGATGATTTGCCCACATGGGGAGTATAGTGGAGCCATAACTGGTTCATAGCATGGTACAGTACTGGTAAAATCCAGAAAGCCCCAGCTCAATCCAGCTCAATCTGATGTCTGAGACCAGGATTTGCGATACATATGAACAAGGGCCAAAAATAGACTCCCTGATTGACTGACAACATGGTGGGCTGAGGGGAGACCAATAAGTAAAACATGATGTGAGCAGATCAGCCAGCTTGCATAAGAGTGACAATGCAATAGCAGCGTCTATCTATCTGGCATCGTGGATGTCTGCTGAAAAATCCATGTTGCCTACATGGCAGCAGAAGTGGAGTAAAGGGTCACAAGAAAGATGCTACAGATAACACGTTCAAACACATAAAGCCCCTCACACTTACATAATAGTACAATCATTAACTACAACACCTACTTGTTAGAGAGTAAACACTGCAAAGTCATACTTGAACTTTATTTAGGTAGCCAGAACAGGTTTTGGACTTAACCATACTATAATTTTTACATTTGCCAAAACTTTGGGATCATAATTTTACAAGTTATTTATTTAACCTTTATTTAACCAGGAAATATCCAATTGAGATTAAGAACCTCTTTAACAAGGGAGTCTTGGCGCTTATATGATATAAGGTATATAAAGTACGTGACCCTTTTAACATCTTTTGGATTCTAACAAAAACAAAAAGGCTCAAATTAAATGACGAATGCGTTTTCAGAATAGTTATTACTGTGAGAGCCCAGATTATGAGGCTGTATGATGATAAGTCAGTGCATATATAAATAGGTCAGTTGAGGTTAACAACACCATTACAATGACATGATGATCTAAATATGCAGTACAAAAGAGCTCGAGTCAGACAATGACTACAGATAAAGTGGTGCTTAAGAGATATTCTTGGATGCACAGGTTTTCACTTTATCAGTACTATGTTGGAACATTATCATTCTTGATAAGCTCAGTTTTTGAATCACTACACTTTATGCTCCCAAGTCAGCATGTATCCCTAATAAAAGCACTCATGAGGAACAGTTTAGCACCTGGTTCTCTCTGACAGGTCGCGCAACTGATAACATGACCCTAGACCCTTGCTTCAAATAGCTTCCATGTTGCTGAGTGCAACCAGCATGTTATAAAAAGGCATCTTGAGAAATAACCAGCAATCGTTACTGCAAAGGTATGCAACAGAGGAAAACATCAATACGGAAATAAACTTTTCTCTGACCACCACATTAGTGTGTCATAAACACCTAACATAAGTGTTGGGCTGTACAGCAGAAATGAAAGCTAAAACTCCATATGAAATTAACATGCACTGTAGTTAGTGAAAATAAATTATCTATGACTACATACCAGTAATGGGAACTATCTAATAGATGTCGTTTCAGAGTAAATTACACAGAGGTTGACTGTGCTGCCACACCTCATTTCACTGGCAGAGTTCTGGGTATCTAATGCCAACACAAGGGAACCAGGGCTATCTATATCAGTGTCTGATGTCAAAGTCAGACCAGCTGTTCCAGGCCGCATCACTGTGACATACATTGAATTTTTAAGTAATCCTCTGAAGAATGCATCTGTATGCAGGAATTCATTTTGTTGTCTTAAAATAGAAGTATTACTTTATTCCTCCCACAATCCTTTTAATATGAAATGACACGGAGCGACCACATGCCACGACACATCACAGCAGAATACACAAGCAGCTGTTTTATATTAATCTGGGGTTAGAGGGTTGCAATGAGGGCCAGAGATCACTAGGACTGAAGAGACAAATAAATGAAGTGAAACATTTACACAGATATGCCAAAACATTTACTGTATATTGGGAGCACTCATGGTAAAAGAGAGAGAATGCTATTGGCTACATTTCAAGGCCAACTGATCACTTGTGAAAATTTAGTATGATAAACCCACAAAGCAGACCAGCATGTTGTTGCTCTTCGATTATCTTCAAACTCTGTTTAGGCTTTCTTTGCAGGGACAACAAGGTTTAATGGTCTCTTTGACTGTCATTTTAATACGTTACAGTCATGTATGCAATATCAATAATCTAGGAGTTTCCCTGCAGACATGAAAAAGTGGTGTAAATTGTGGAACAAAATGGGATCTTAATGTTTGTTCTCTAATAAAATCCTCTGCTGTTATGCATGTTAATGTCTCTTACAAGTCCAGTCTTGAATGCAGTTCTTCAGCCTCAATCCTGAATTCACCCGTGTGTATCTGAACATGCCTTCATGCTGTCGCTTAGCATGTCAACAACATGTAGAAGGAAAAACCTCTCACAGCACGTGCCCACAGCTGTCTGGATGTCTCACTGTCATCCCACACACTATTGTAAATAATATGCCACTATCTGCCTATGCTTTCACTTCTTTTCCTGGACAGAGGTCCTCAAACTGTCATATAGTACATTTTTAAACCTTTAACTGTGTCTTACTTGTACATCATGCTTCCATATACCCAAAGCAGAATAAGCACAAAACATAAGCTAAACAGTGTAATCAGAGTGCCAGGGATAGGCTCAATTCAGACACTCCCAAATCTCATACCACATTAATTCATGGGTGAGGCCTCAGCATTTGGAAAGTATTTGACTAATAATGACTACATATGTCTACAGACATAGAGGCTCCATGTGATAGTTCAGTGAACAATCCCTCAAAGCCTTTGCTCCTATTAGCTACTCAGCTACCCCTTGTGGCCAGACAAGGAAAATGAACATCCCCAAAGGATAGTAGAGGTTCAAGGGAAAATAAAATTCTATTGAGTCTTAGTTTTATTATTTAAAAACAAAAACAGCTAATATTGCTAAACGACCTCAGTAAAAGGACATTCTATAAACTGGATATTAAGGTCACAAAATTAAATTAAGAATTAATTCATTTCTAGCAGTTTATTTATGTTGTAACACATAAGCTACATCATTTGCCAGTACCGTTGCTCCAGGTTACATGGTTTATCCAAATGGACTTTGAATTCCCATCACAACATGATTAGCCCATGTGATCTCAGACTTGAGTAGGGATGACATTAACATTAATGTGGTTTCCTGAAATACTTGGAAATGACATTTTTTAGTTTATGGCCAACTGTAATATGTTTATACTAAACTCAACTATTTTAAATAAATGCAAATATGATCAGACATTAATGATCTTCATAAGAACTTAACATGTTTACTAATCTAGGATCACAAATAAAGAAGGAATTTCAAAGCTATTACATTGAATTGCAACAGATTTAAGTGCACAATCAATTCAGCAATTCAGTGTAGACTTCTAAAATACATTGGATTATAAAAAACATCAAAAATTTTCCTGTATGTTTAGATAATGTATTTTATAATCTCTTAATGCACTAGTTGATAAGTGTTGGCATAACTTAAAGAGATGATTTTGCAACACACCTTTCACAGATACCTCAGGAAGAAGGCTGAAATGGACACACCCAGTTTTTATATCTTCAGCGTAACCTTTGGTGAAAGCCTTCTGCTATAATAACATCTTAATAACTTACTAAGCTTGTTAGAACACGTAAAGCGGTTTTATAAGGCAGTTTTAAGAATAAAAACCAATAGATACAGGCTGCACAACTGTAGTGGCGCAATTAGATGTTGATCAGTCAAATAACTAAGTCCAATTAAGACCATTTACCTTCTTTGTGCTAACAGATCTTCGCAGTACTCTTCCACTGGGCCCGCTCACCCTGGTATTACTGCTGCTGCCAGAGGGCAGCGTACAGGCAGAGGGGTGACTGGAGGGAGTACTGAGGGGAGCAGGCTTCTTCTCTGCCAGGTGTTTCTGGGATGCCACATTGTTGTTCTCATTGAAGCTCAGCAACCTTTTCTCCTTTGCATCCCCATTGCTAAAATCAATGCGTTGTCCACTTTTGATCTGGTCAAGAAAATCTTTAAGTAGTGACTGTGTTGCAGGCTCACTCAACCAGGTGAGAAACAGCTCGTCCACTTTCATTTTAAGACCAGGCTGCAGGACTTGAGGAGATGGCATTTTGATAAGAATTAGTTACTCGCGTCTGATGAACCTGCGTAGAAACAAGAAATAAGTTCATAATTATGCAGGATAGCAAAAACATCAATATAGCACCTTCGCATGACTTATGAGCCGACAAGTCTCCTAAATTACATTTGTGATACAAAATAACACATTCCAGATATTATAATAGATGCCCCTGTTTTGAGCGCACACAAAACACTGTAGTTACTTTATTGAATTTTAGCGCGAACTGTCAATGCAGGAGCCCAGAGGCAAAAATAAACATGAACCCGTATTGACCTCGGTAACGTTAGCTACATTCAACCTCAATATAGCACACACGCCCGCTTAAACCAGTATTTACTTACCTGACGTTATTTTAAGCCGCACGGTATTTAAGCAAAGAGAAGCGCTGTTTTACAAGTGTTGGTAAAGTTATGTTAGCTAGCTAAACCCCAGGAACACAAACAGCAACCACTGGATAGCTTCGGTAGCTTTAGCAGGCTAACGTTAGCGGGCTAAACACCATACCGGGACTGGAGTGAAAAGACAGTAATGCTACTAACAAATGTAGGTTTCTTCATTAACGAAGGTGGTGCACGCATATCTATTTACCGTGGAATTACAGCGGAGTCTGTGTATTTCCGGTTCTCATCCTGTGGGGAAGATGCAAACGATAGACAAGTGACAACTTTCCACAATCTCGTTCCCCCTGTAACCTAAAAGGTAGGAAATAACGCGAGACTTCAGTCAGGTTGGCAGTCCAGCCCATATACATATATTTGACCATATTTTTCTTAGTTGCGCTGTTTTGCAAGACAAAAAGGCGCAGTTCTTTACTAAAGTTACGTCTGTTGCACGTAAGTAAATGTGGTTGAAGTAGGGTACCAACAAAAATGTAAAAAAAAAAGTCTCATTAAGATTAATTATACGTAATTAATAAGCTCCACAATCATGCCTACCTAGTCTATTCATGTCTAAATTCTGTTAGTAATGAATATAACCTGTGGCATCTAGTTCTTGATAGTTTTGTCTTATGCATTT
Source organism: Ostorhinchus angustatus (assembly GCA_029822955.1). Taxonomy (NCBI): domain Eukaryota; kingdom Metazoa; phylum Chordata; class Actinopteri; order Kurtiformes; family Apogonidae; genus Ostorhinchus; species Ostorhinchus angustatus. The sequence continues at coordinate 20,110,247 of JAPTMW010000015.1, read as the reverse complement.
CACAACTCAAGTTAGCCTTTTCATTAATCAAGTCATGCATAGTTAATTAAACCTCTTAATTTGATCCTGTCTCTTCCAGGAGTAACCTCTGTGCACTATCCCAGTGTCTTTTCTCTTTTCTCTTCAGATGTATTTCAGGTGTAGCTATGCTGGGCACCTAGAGAGTGCATGGAGCTGGACAGCTTTGCTTCATTAATGACAGAAGGGGTGGATGCAAACTTTGTGGTTTCCTTACTGCATCCTCAGCACAGAAAGCCAGCAACACAAGGAAAGGTCAGTTTAAATAATAGGGCCCATATATGACACTAAGACCAAAAAAAAATTGAGCTGATTGTTTTCAGCAGGAAGGGACTTGTCAATTCTGCATTTTGTACCGGACCTAACAAGCAGGCAAGAGTTGGCAGAAACACAGCTGGGTTACACTTGAGTGGCTAAAATGTAAGAAGTCAAACAAATTGCACAGACTGACATTATTTGTACAATGAATCTCACAGCTTCACTAGATATTATTTTTATGTACACAATAATTCCAGCCAAGAACAACAAATAAGTTCCAAGGAATACAGTAATGGCGGACAATTATAGTATAAGAAAGACATGTTATTTAATCTGCTCCTTTTGGTGAAGACAAATATAGCCCCATATTAATTTAATTTGGTTCTTTTGTGTCATTTTAATGTAATTGCTTATTTGTAATTCTTGCTGGTACTTTTTTTTTATGAGCGTTATTCTTAATGACAATATGGGGTGGTACCTCAGGTATTTTTAAATGTTGTTTTTAAGCAAACAAAACATTGATTCTTTACACAGTTGTACTGGCTTGCCAAAACTTACCTGACATTGTTATGTTCCAGTGTATTTTCTTCATGAAAACTGTTAGGGGGCACCTATCACCCTAAACCTCCATCTCGTTTAATAGCCACACTCGAAAAGCCTGTAGCCTTTTTCTTAAGAGCAAATTAATGGTGGTTCTACGGTTGTGAAAATTATTGACTGAATTCTCCTGATTGCTTCCCTTGATAACACCAGTAAATCAAATCTGAAACATTCAAAGTTGTCTGAGGCGCAGCACGTAATGAGAAACCTCTTTGTTCTTTAGAACTGCAAGCCTTACATGTGTTTAGAGCCTAATCAATATCAGAAATGAGAAGAGAAAAAGTGAAGGTCTTGAAACTTTAAACTTTGCAACTTTTCAAAGTGTAATTACAGTGTACAAATAGGATTTTACCCAAAGCAATGTGCATGTTGTTTTTTCATGCCTTGAAGGACATTTCAAAGGTTTGGCCGAGCCTGAAACCACAGGGGGACAGCTGGTTAGTGTAGGAAAGTGTTAGAGAGGAGTTCATGTGTACGGCTCTCCCTTACTGCTGTCAGCTATGCTATATGGGTGCTCTGTGAAGAAGGCGATAAGCAATCTGCTCTAATAAGGAGAGTGAATAAAGTTGAAAGTGTTTTGTTGCAGACATGCACCATAGAGGGTTATTTGGACCATATTATAGTCTATGCACATAGTAGAATAGGCAATAAACTATGGTTGTTTTAAGGTTTAAAGTTGTTTGGGATTATTAAGTTTAGCTAAAACTTTGTTCTCTTAGCTTCTTGTAAAGTTTTTTTATTTTTTTATTTTGAAGATTATTTTTGGACATTATATGCCATAGTTTGCCAATGGCGGTGGAAAGAGACAGGAAATGTGGGCAAAGAGAGTTGGGAATGACATGCAGCCTGTAGTCAAACTGCAGGCTCACTGCTCAGGGCGTCTGCACTCATGTGGTATGAACCCTAACCATTTGGCTATCGGGTTCCCCCTTGTGAACTATGATTTCTAAAAAATGCTTGTAATATCTGTCCTTATATAATAGTTTTAATATTTTTTAAACCGACAAATTATTTAAGAATAGGCAGTAAGGCTTGAACTCTTACTGTGGAACAAAGATATATATAAAAAAAAAAATCTGTAGGGAGTTTGGAAATTCAGCTGTGTGATTTACATCTGCTGTCTGTATTTTTATATGTCTGTATTTTTTTTTTTTATCCAAGGCATCTGGCAATATTGAGTTGTTCAGTGCTTGAAAAAAGTCAAATATTTAGTTAATGATATTAATTTTGTCTGTAATAAGTATATATAGTAAGTCATTTCTCACAAAATATCCCGTAGCAAGATCCCAAGTAGGCTTTTTTGTTATGATATTGGAAAACCAATGTTGTTAAAGATTTTTTTCCCCTGACTAACCACACAAGTAATGTTTCCATTGTTTCAAAGTATCAGCAAATTAAGTTTTATTGCTATCAGGATAATACCCAAAATGCACTGTGAGGAATATTGGCAGCAGAATTAAACATGCATAGTCAAAGATTCAAAAGATGTTCTGTTCTCTAGATGAACAGGACATACAGAGAATTGAGGTACCCTTTCTCTATATAGAGAGAGCTGCAACAATTAATCGATTAACTGGAGAAACATTTAATAAAAAATATGATTAGTTGCAGCTCACAGTGTATGTTGAAAGACATGTTTTAATGGGTTTCATAGGTTATGATCCATATGCATATTTTCATCCTTTCTAGTTATACTTTGTTTTAATCAAGGCTGTGGAGAAAAATATCTTTAGCTTCCAATGAAAAGGAGAGTTAGAAGATGTCAAACTGAATGGGATCCATTATTAAAGCTAGAAAACAATTTTAAGGTAGTTGCTGAATTATAAATAACATTTTTATATTGTTACCTAGAATAGTGCTTTAGGTTTTATCATTGAAATCACTTCTACTTGAAATGTCCTGATAGAGTTATGTTTGGAAATTATGTTGACATGCAGTTTGTGGGAAGGATTGAATTGTTAAATTATTTAATATTTATCTGCATATTTTGTGTTCTGATTAAACTATTATTGTCCTTTGCTTTTTCAATTAGATCTTGTTTGTTGTTTCAGGTGTTTTTTTTTTTTTTATAACTAAAAGTAGCTAAAAAATATATATTAAGAAAATATTTCACTGCCATTTACCCGTTTAAAAATGCTTATGCCGCAACACATCAAATTATATTTCACAACCTTATTCTCATTACATTTCAACTCTGAATCTGGTATGGAGGAGTGAATGGATGATCCAGGGTGAACCGAGCCTTTAGATGTGTCCACTGGTACCTGAGCAAATGTCACTTTAGTGTATGTTTTGTACCTGACCTACAGTCAGTGTGCACCACCGCTTTGAAGTTAAGAGTAAAGATAATTTTGTAGATATTTCTCCTCTTAGGTTGTCTGATTTCCAATAATAGTCAAGCATGTTTGAAATAACTGCTAGCATAAAGTAACAATTTTACAAGAATGCTGCTCATCTAGCGATATTTTTGACCATGAATCGCTTTGATCTTAGTCTTAAACATTCTCCGTTTGATATGGCTTTCAAATGAACTGTGGTATGAACTTCACTTTCTGCCTCCCAAAATGGCATCGGGTAGTGATGAGCCTTCTCATAGCTCTTTCATGGCTACACTGTAAACACGCTACACTGTTTTTATTCCTTAAGAAAATCACAGACAGAGAATCAAACTGTCTTCAGTCAACATTTAGATTCCTAATACGCTGTGCGAAATGGAGACGCAGAGGAGGAGACTTCTTTCATTAGGCACATCACTAACGCTCTGAAGTTTGCTTCTTCCATCTGAGATGACTTTAAAAGAGAAACAATGCCTCTGCCTATTGAGGCCTTTGGAGATTTTCTCTCTCATCACATATTAATGAAAGAGGTGGCATGGTGTTGGAGAGCTCAAACAGGAGAACCTGGTTGTGAGCATGCCAAGGAAAGCTGTCTTTATGCTTAGGTATATGACAGACTTGTATATTGTCTATATTTGGTGTGGTATTTAGATTTGTTGACTTTAAAATGGATGTGTTTTGCAAGATCCTCACATTTCGGAACTACCATTCAATAATAATGGTATTGTAGTAATAGCAATAGCATCAGTCATGTTCAGCATGTACTGTAGGTGCAGTACACAAAATGTTTTAGTGTTGAACAGCTGCCTGTAGAGGGCACACTTCACCTGGAATGATTCAGGATTACACCTTTCAAACACACACATGCACATACACACATGAAACATTCGTTCAAGTATAATCACCTTATATCAGGCACACAGGCAGCATAAATTAAAGGTGAGTTCATGCCAGTTATTCAGATGAATGGACTGTACATCAGTTTTCAACATTGGCCTCCATTTCTCCTTTAATGAGACAGACCCATCAAGACGGAGCGGGAGCTTTTTGATATCCTCAGAGGGGCATGGTGCAGAAACATTAATGCTCATAATTCATAGCAAATCAAGAAAGATTTTGTTGGAACAGAGGATCACACCAATTACCAGTTGTTTATTGTTTGCTATTGTTGTGTTTACTGCAGTCTAATCATATTTGGAGGTCGGCCACAGCTCTACATCAGCTCCAAGTGGAAAAGCTCTTTTGAAGCCTTTCATTTCGTTGTGCCATATTAGCTGCACTGAGCAGCCCTAGACAACATGCTGCCTTTGCTTTCAAGATAAAACAGAAACAAGCATTACATCACGTTTGAAATAACTTCATGAATTAAGGAAATTGCACATAAATTGGTCACCTAAAAAAAAAAAGACCAGCCCATTAAGAAAAATGTGTTTCATGTATTAATTTGCCTCAAGATAATAATCGTTTACATAATGACTTGAACATGGGAACAAGAGTTTGCGTTCGATTCTGAGCTAATGTTGTGTCTGCTTATGTTTGGCCAGACAAAGCTCCCTCTTTTTCCTTTTTGCCCCTCCTATGGAATTACAGATTCGTGGCATGAAAGCAAGAAATCATGGAAATCAGTAAGGCCTTCATTATACCAAGGTCATTACAGCTGGCTTTTATCCTCCTCTGTACTTATAGGAGGTAAGGGAATCCTATTCTCCATCACCCAAGGCCTCACCTTTGAACACACACAAGCTTACACCAGGGTCGGCATTTGCGCATACATGCACACACACACACAAACACACATCGGTTTCTCTTTCATTTGGCCTCCTTGAATTTCATCATTCATTTTTACATCACATTAGTGCGGTGTGTTAGTGGTCGACGTGTCTGCATGTAGAGGGCTGCTGTTACTTCAGGAAAAGACTGAATAATGCACGGGAAAAGGCAGGGGAAGACTTGAAGAGAGTCGACAGCAATGCAGTTGATCATCTACTTATACCATATATATTAAACAGTAAGAGTATACACGGACCAGAGTGAATAGATCGCAGAGTTTCTTGGATTTTTGCATTTGTAGACAAATATAAGGCTAATCATATTGTGCAATAACAGCTTTAATTACTATACATGCTGTTATCTTTTCTCTAAGTATGTCCATTACAAACTAATTTGTAGATCACTTGGATAAGATGAACCAAGTGTGCAAAGCGTGCCTCAGTTTTTTTTTTTTTCATAATCTTATATAATTGAACTATAAAAGCAGCAGATTGTGTTTTCATAGATCTACACAGGAATTGGAAACAAAGCAGTCATTTTAGACCTCTCCTTTGCTGGATTACTATGATAATGCAATAAGTTGCTATAATTAGACCAGTACTTTCAAAGTATCACAATTCTACAATTAAAGCCAAAAAAAACCTCTCAACATTTAAAGTTAATATTTTTAATGAGCATCACAAGACAGTTGAGTCGTAGTCAATGGTTCCATCAAAAAATGAACTGTGATCTTGAGGGGAAGGAAAGTGTTCTCTTAATGTGCGCCAAAGATGGTCTCTTCCGTCTGTCTCAGCGGCTGTGTCTGATTTGAAACTCCCCATTGATCTGATACCACCAAGAACTGGCCTGCATATTAAACTGAAGCTGCGATACAGCTCCTCAGAGACAGATGATTTGTGTGTGTGTGTGTGTGTGTGTGTGTGTGTGTGTGTGTGTGTGTGTGAGAGAGAGAGAGCGCTAAGTCTAGGCTCATGGCTTTAGTCCAGGTTCAGTCTTTTTCCAAAAAAAGCCCAAGAAAATGTTTCAGAGTTATGTGCTGTCCACTGATAGTCATACAAACTCTAATATCCCTCAGAAGTCCGGCTCGGCGCCTGCCAACACACATTGGCCTTCACTTATGATGTTGACATCATATAATCTTTAGGAGGAGATTGGGTTTTCTGTCCAAAATCCTTGATCTGGCTCATTTTTAAGGATGAGCCATACTGTCTGTTCTCCAAAATAAACAAAGACTCATTACTATACTGTTTTCCAAGATATACAGACCCACTTCCTGTCTTTAAGTAATGAAGCCTCTTTGTGTTGCAAAATGTCTACGATGCAATAAATTTATTTAAAGCTTCAAAATTAACGCAAACGTCGTCATCTGGTCGGCACGGGAACTGATAGCAAGCCAGGAGATATCCTATTTCATGCAAGTACTCGTGCAGAAACATACTGGTAAATGTTCTCCTCATACTGTTTTCAACAGAATATGGAAACAAATCCTCCGCTGTCCTGGTGTTTCTGTGTCTTCTGTGTGTTATAAGTTCAGAAAAGGATGCACGTTTCTTCTTAGATCAGGACTGGCAGACATGCGTGGGAGACAGCGCTGGAAAAGGATGAACATTAGGCACCTGATCGGACAGGATCAATGAAAGGCAATTAGATGACAAAGCTGTGGGAGCAGGCCTGCATGAGCATTAGTCCAGGGGCTGAAACCTATACAGCGGCGAGGGAAGAAGGCCAGTAATGCGAGGAGAAAGCTGGAAACGGAGGCGTTAATTCAGTTAGAATTAAATCTTCAAATGTGAGGAGTGACAGAGTCTACGAAACTGTGATGACATGCGTACTGCACTGTGTTTATGTGTTTGTCTGCATGTGCCTCTGTCTCCTCGTGTGATTTGTGCATGCCTTATGTGTTTTGCCTAACATCTATTGTCATAATGATGTGCGATTATTAAGGGAGCAGGGTTTTCGCAGCAGGGAAAAAAGGGGCTGAGTTAACAACAGGTTGGGCCTCCCTTTGTGTCTTTGTTTGAACGCTCAGCAAATACATATTCATGCTCCCAATATGCACACAATAGCACACATTTGTTTATAATCTTTGTTTATTTGGGTTGAATACATTAACAGGAACACTCTTTTTGCAGTTGAAATGCAAACAGGGCAACAACATAATAGGAAAGAAAGGTTCCTCGTAAAAGAGGTGGACACAGCCACCAGAAGCCGATGCCTTGTTATTCCAGTAGTGTCCCTGGGAGAGGTTAAGCTCTCGCAGCAGGCTAGCTATTAGGCTAAACCAGGGTGTGTTGTGTTCTGTGTAGGCTGAAAAGCCAAGTTCCAACCATTAGTGTATCTCCTGAGCCTGGATCCAGAGTACAAAAGCGCCTGAGAGTTTCCCTTCCAATATGTGGGAGTAATCATGACTCATAATGTATAATTCAGTGTGTAATCCAGGCTTTGTTAGCTTACTTTAGTGTGATCTGGTTTATATTTTCTACT
>JAPTMW010000015.1:19660002-19670102 GCA_029822955.1 Ostorhinchus angustatus | reverse complement strand
CCTAAGCACCTGTGGATCATTGCATGTATTGATAATGAGTCGCAAGACAGATTGCGCAAGGCATTCTCACATTTATAGCTCTGATGTTCCTCTGCGTCATCATTCCATATGCGGTGTTGCAGATGTCCATCTAATTTGTTCGCTCTGCTCCTTCCTCTAATTCCCATATATAATCTAACAGGGTATTTTGGAAATAATTCTCACATGGGGCATCTAGCATTTTTCAGCCAAATGCCCTTGGCACAAAGTCAAATCTCTCTAGATTTTCACACACAAAGGATATAGAGAATAAAAAATAAATAAATAACAAGAGACACATTTTGTGATACAGATAGGAGATGAAAATCGTTTTGCATTTGTGAACAATGTGGGGTCTTCTTTTCTAGGTGTCAGATTTTTTTCAATGCATGACATGAATTATCTTAATAAGTGTTATTTATCCTGTTCTGTGCAGTATTGATCTGAGTACAATAAATTGTGTTATCATTAAATATAGTAATTCATATTGAATAGTTTTCAGTGTTTTTTAAGACTCTTTTTAATTTCAGATATGATTGTTGGTTTATTTTCTCATTGGATGAAACCATGACAATAATGGCCAGAGGATGTTTACACATTTGCATCACATATGCAAAGCTTTACAGATTCATTTTGGTTTGATCGAGACAATCCACTATTCATGAGCACTTTAACATAAACAAAACCATTTGTTGTTTGTTTTCATTTGACTTACAACTGTATGAATTTAACGTCATGGTATTATTGGATGTTTGATCTCTTGTTCTCAAGGCTTCTTTTATCTCCGTTTGTCATTAAGAAAAGTGATACAGTAGTATTATTCAGCCCGGTGTAATTAGCTTTATCGAGATTCACCACTATGCCTCTGATTGCCCTTTGTGATAGTGCCATAAATTATCCCTTCTGATCCAGTACCCCTTAATAAACAATTTGGATGAATGTCTAGGCAGCCAATTTGAAGGCATTAATTTTCATTAGCGAAATCAAGCAGCCCCTTGAATAACACCTGTGGCTAAAAGACAGGGAGATGTGAGAAGAAGGATGAGGACAAGTGTGTGTATGTACTTTGCATGTGTGTGTCCACCAGCAAAACACATCTGTGTACATATCACACAGTTTAATCGGATCTTATTTTACCAGCGCACGGGTTCATGTTTGGTCAAATAGCTTTTTTTTTTTTTTTCCCCTTTTCTTGTTAGTGATATTATTACAAGTGGAACATCTCTTGGTGATGTTACATAAATAAGAATGTTTTCCTTTTTTCAGTAATGTGTCATGGAACAGCTTGGCCATCCCAGACACCCACTGTTCCCCTGATGGTGAAGGTTACCAGTGTCCTCTTGGGTTCAAATGCATGGATCTAGAAGAACTAGGCCTCAGTCGACAAGAACTTGGTTATAGTGGCTTCAATGAACTAGGTATAATCTGTGCCCATACATTAATGTAATAGTGAATCAAATATAATCAAATATACTCTATACCAGCAGTGCATTGTGCAAAGTACATTCACTCAAGTACAGTATTGCACTTAAGAACAGTTTATACACTTGCACTTTGCATCCCCAGAACCCTCTGGCAGATTAAATGGTTCATAAAAATGATTGAAAAAAATGAATCCTGTTTTGCATTTTAATTAGGAAGATATGCTTTTTACATTTTATTTATTTTTCACTTTACAGTTTCATTTTGCTTTTGGACAAAATATAAGTTTCCATCTATGATATAATGCCATAGTAAGATATTAATCTTCTCAGTAATATCCAAACTACAAATAAGTAAACACTGTGCTATTTCTACTTTTAGTTGATTAAAGAAAAATATTCTACCTCTACATAAACATAAGCATTCACAAAATGAAAAAAAAAACTCAAACATTGAAGCTTAGTTGTACACTGTCAATAGAAAATGATATCTTAACTGCATGTGTAACTTCTGCAGTTTCCTACACATATGATTATAATAAGTATTTAGCCTGATTTTGCCCTGACATGCACTGTTACATGTATGTCATTTGTACTGTTTATGATTTTCATGTAGGCAGAAAAATTTACTAATCATTTAATCTCTTTGAACGACAAAACAACATAGACCAGTCTCAGTTCTTTAAAGCATGAAACTGACAAAGAGTGGTGTTTCTTCTTCAATGAAATCATTATCTTTGGCTGGGTGTTAATAGCACTGTGAGTTCATTTGCAGAGAGCACATTAAGCAACCAGCCAAGTGTTATATTTTGCAGTTTGGCCAGCTCACAAAATGCTAATTAGGTACATCTTACCAGTATTTTTGAAAACAGTGACATCTATTAAAGATAATTTAATCAGATTAGGTTACAATTATATAATTTGTCCCTTATAGGCAGGAATATGACAAAACTTGATGTATTTTTCAATCTGTAAGATCTCAAAATGTACCATAGACGAAAAGCAGATGTCAGGGCATTATCTTTACGGACGGATCAGTTTGACACGGAACAAAAAGAGTCGATGTGAGGCTCACACATGATGCCTTTTGACAATAAGTGATTTTTGTGTGTTTGTACATTTCTCTGATTGTCACATGTCTGTTTTTTTTTAGGGACGAGTATCTTCACTGTGTATGAGGCTGCCTCACAGGAGGGTTGGGTCTTCCTCATGTACAGGGCCATCGACAGTTTCCCTCGTTGGCGCTCCTACTTTTACTTCATTACTCTCATTTTCTTCTTGGCATGGCTTGTCAAGGTTAGAAACTCCTGCTACTGCACTTTATTATAATATATTTGGCTCTAATGGCACAGCAGCCGGAGAGAGTTGAACACCAAAAGGTTTTGGTTAATTGACATTACATAATCTCCAGCTAAAGCCGTAATGATTTCTCCCTTGTTAGTAGAAAGTTTTCTGCCTAATGAGAAAATGAATGTCATGTCACAGAAAGTGAAATGAAGCCAAGAAACTGACCTATACTTTATCTTTTACTTTTAATTGTCACAACCTTTCTCTCTCATTGGTTATGTTGATGCATGCATATGTTGGTCCATTCGCTCTTTCTGTTTCTTTTATAGAATGTCTTTATTGCGGTCATCATCGAGACGTTTGCTGAGATCAGAGTGCAGTTTCAACAGATGTGGGGGTCAAGGAGTAGTACCACCTCTACTGCCACAACACAGGTACAACTACAGAGAGGACACACACACTGATGAAGTAGTGAGTGTGAGTGTGTTTGTAATAACTCCATGTTTGTCTGAGAATAAATAATACATGGGAAATAATGTGGTAATTCCATGTGATTACAAAAATAATAAGCATGCAGTATATATTGAAACTCATCTTCTCTTGTGGTCCAAACAGTCATTTAGGTAATAATAGTAAAGGTAATATTGAAGAAATCATATGTTTAATGCTGTGGCTGCTTATGCACTAGAAATACTAGTGTTAGTTTCGTATAATAACTATGAATCAGGGCTGCACAATGAAAAACTGGCTTTTTCTATGTAGTTTCATAGTAATAGTAAACTAAAACAAATGAGCCAATCCAAATTCCAAATTGTTATGTTTTGTTTTGGCGATTTTTTGTTTTAAATATATTTCGGATTTTTTTTTTTTCATATTTGGAACTTGTTTGATTGTTTGAATTTGTTTCATGTTTGTAATTAATTTCATGTTTTGACCACTTTACATTACAGCTCAGTTATATAGTGGTAATAGTTTGGTAATACATAGGTAATAATGTTGTCATTCCATGTAATTACCAAAGTATTAGTTATAATATTCATCATGTTTGCACTGACAGTTCTGATTGGCTCTTACCTTTTCATAATTCATTTAGTCTAATATTACTATGAAACTAAATAGAAACACAACCTTTTTGCGCTCTGACCTGATTCGTGGTTAATACAGAGAAACTACCACATTTTTTATTATTACAGGTATCTATACATGGTTATTACTTTTGTTACTAGGGTACTATCACATGAGTCCTTATGTGTTACCAAACTATTACCCCAATATTAACATGTTCTACCAAAAAATTGTCTACTTACGTTGAAAATAAGTGTTGGACCTTTGTCACTCTCCACTTGGTTCTGTGTTATTGATACTAATCAGCAGTGCGATAGATCCTTTAGCCCAGATTTCAATGCTTTCCTTATTATTCACGTATAATGGATTCCAGGTCTGTTGGCTGATTGACTCACTAGAGAATGGATGCTATTTGAAAAGAAAAGATGATACTGGTCTGGAGATAAGGCATGTCTGAAGTTTTGATTATGTTTGTAGAGCATCTAAACCACCACGTAAACATTCACATCTTTAACCTTAATGGAGTCAGCTTGACAGGCAGTTAACAGTTTTCATCACTTTTATTTTTATTTTATTTTCTCAAAAGCTCCATTAAGTTAACTGGGACTGTATGTTAGTACTAATAAAGACAAGGATATTTTTAAAGAAATAGGAAATAATAGATGAGATATATGTAAAATAGTTCAGGAACAGAAATCAATATCCTTCAGGGTTTCTGAGAAAGACTAACAACAATTCATAATTTTATTTCCTCTAATCTATTAATCATAGAATAGTATAAGATGGACAACACATGTCAGTAATTAGTATCTAAATATCACCAAATCATGAGAAAATGTTCAAGGAAACAACCATTTCCTTGATGCACAGTGTTGCTGAATATCTCCTCTTATAAAGACATGACTTCAGTCTTAAAGAAAACAGGCTGGCACCAGTGCCATGCATAATGTCACGACCTTGAAAACAATTAAGCTTTCTTGCCATTATCAAAATTAATTGTGATCTCGTCGTCATGCCCCAGTATTTATCTAAAAACTAATTAGCTGTGGTGAACACTTAACTGTCAGTCACAGAGACTGACACATTGTGTTCCTTCCTTTATGTTCCCCAGGGAGGAAGGATTGCAGATGGTGGCCTAGGGAGACACAATCCACACCTCATTCCACATTCAGGTTTTTGTCTACTGCGTTCAGATTATTGAGACTTTTAATAAAGATTAGGCGGTAAAGCCTATGTTGATACAATGATAATGAATTTCCTATTATTTCTCCAGATTTATGTTATGTGTTGAATTTTTGAGGAGTTGAATAGCTATCATGGATTGGATTTTTTGTTGTCTGTTATGATGATATCAGCTCCGAGCATTTGCACCAAGGCTGTATTTTCTATGTCATGTACTGAACGTGGTGATAAAAACCTTTGAAATAGGCACTATGGTTTTACTGGGTGATAAAAATGACAGTAATGGTACAGGCACAAGACAGAGATTAGAAGGAAAAAGATTAGACGAATACGAAAAGAGTAATAAATAGCAGTATGAAATGAATCAAAGATCAGTTCTTTATATTGTGTATGTGATATATAGTATGCATAATATTCTACAGCATAGACTTTTTTTTAACCTTTTCACCCATGGTCAAATTTAATTACCTCGCTTTGTAAATACAATCCTTACTCAACAGACAATAAAAGTTTATAGACACGTCCTTTTTACTGCAGTTATATGAATGTGGAGCTCTGTTATGACTCGTCTTATTCTAGCAATAGCAATGACAGTGCTTGTTCAGAGCATTAAAAAAAATACCTATGTATTATGGTCACTGTGTACTTCGTGAATAATGTGTATTTGCAATCATTTAAGATGGCGCTTATTACCATGTTGTCGTACGAATAGCTGCCTGAGGCTTTTGAAATGCTTGCCTGTGCTTTTGGTTTGCATTTCGTGTAATGTCCTACACACTATTTAGTAACTATCATGCTACTGTTGTGTGGGTGTGGATCTGTATATTTGTGATGCCTTTAGCATTTTTGTGGCCACAGATGTTTTAAAAAGATACAGCCAAAGGGTAGATGTGTGTTTCATTTTTGTCCAATTCTTTTAATAGTGGGTGTTTTTTTTTCTGTCTGTGCTGTCTCTCATGTGCTGTCCTTGTGCCACAGATGTTTCATGAAGATGCTGCTGGGGGATGGCAGCTTGTAGCAGTGGACGTCAACAAACCACATGGTCGAGCGCCTGCCTGCCTCCAGGTAAACACTCGCCATAATTAATATGCCGTTGATGCTGCTTGTGTAAAGTGTTTCTCTGTTTTTCACACTTGTACAACTCTAAGGCATATGGTCAGCTCGTGTGAAAGGTGACGCCTGGTTTTACATGTAGATGAAAGTATAAAAATTGGTCGATTTTTATTGATGATGAAATGCTTTATATTAATGAGGAATCAAACGTTGTCCATTTAACATGTGCCACAGATTCTCGCAGTGTCACCTCATTGTTTTCACATTTGTCTGTCTTCAATGGCTGTGTCAAATGAATAAATGATGGCATTTTAAATGAGGATAGGCTCATGTTTGATGTGTAGAGCTGCACTAATGATGTCGCTGCAGTGATAGATGGGTTTTAAATGACGTCTACATGATGGACGCCATTGTTGCCTTGTAGTCGATGTGATCCGGCTGGTTGGGCTTTAAAGATAAGCTGAAATCAGCGGGCACTGCTTACAGCTGGCCCACTGTTAATAGCTGGCTTGGCCCTTGCTGTGAGAAACTGCCAATAGAGCCTATGCTTGGGAGAAGGAAGATAGCTGTCAACAAACTCTCATGGATAAAATACCATTGCAAAGCAGAGCTTAAAGGAAGCACACACAAACAGGGAAAGCAAGGGGAGAAATGAGAGAAAGGAAGCAGCATTGTAAAAAATGCAGCATTCACATTAAAGCAGTATGTCCCCCAGAGTCTCATCATCAGTTGGAAGAAAGATTTAGATAGAGGGATAACCAGAGGGATAAACACGGCTGACTTCCCCCTGAGCCCTGTGCTCCATTACATGCAACACCCGAAGACTGCTTCATCTGCCTCATTTACTCAAAACATTATTATCTTCTGGTGCGAACTTTAAGATAGTTTTGAATGAAAGGGTTAACATATTGACAACAGAGATACTAGGCCACATTTAGTAACAGTAACACTGTATAGACGAACATAGCATGCAGTAAAAGTGGAAATCATGAGTGGTGGAAAAAAAAAAACTAAAAGTTTGAACCTGACTGACTTTTTTCAGCAATATGAGATTTAACACTACCCTGCATTTGCAAATTGTATACTGTATGTTTAAGGACATGTTCTGGGTCCCATTTTAGTATTTGATATGTCAAGGGAACATACACTACAAACAAAAAGTTAAGGATATTTTTAATTTTGGGGGTATTTTTTTCAGTTGGGATTCTTGCACAGCGCTTTTTACTTTTTTGTGTGAATTGAATTGAATCACATTTTTTAATGACCAGACATAGTTTTATTTATAAATGGACCCAAATCACAAAAGATTCTTTTTGGAAAATAGTCCTTAACTTTTTGTTTGTAGTGTATGTCATATTTGACTATTTTGTTTTTCATTTGCCCAATAGTAAAAAGTCATTTATAATACAACAGTGTTCTGTAATCTGATAAAAGTTTACACAATGGGGAAAAATAAACTAAGATAGAAATAGACTGATCATCTTATAGTTATCGTTGTTAACATCCATGTAAATCTAGAGGCAAATTCCTTGTATGCGTTCAGAACCTTCTACAAAAAAGCAGATACTGATGGAACATAAAGTTGTTGCCATGATAGTAGATTATGACAAAAACACACACAAGCCCCACCTTTAATTCAGCAACACAGATAACATACTTTCTGCAGTTTCAAGATGGGCATTCGATGCTTATATTACCCAGTGTAATGATCTTAATGGCTGGAAAAATGTTTTCCCATAACATTATAATGTTGCAGTGAAGTTTATCTTGGAGATTTAATTTCTTCAAGCATCATCAAAATGATAAAATGATGAAATATTATTTTATATTACACATTTATGTGAAATTATAATGCATTATAAGTGGCATAGAAATTCTTGAGTTCTGGCTGAAAGTCAGTTGTAATGCCATGGTGGCTGTGAACTTTAGCCACCAAAATCTAATCAGTTCATTCTGGAGATGAAGTGAAAGTTTAGGTCAAATGCCTTCATGGTGTTTCTGAAACATCTTTTGTTAAGTTTTTTTGAGAATGAGAATTGGTGTTCAACACAAAAATGCAATGCCTCCATTAAAAAAAGCAGAATAAAAAGTGGGTTAAAAAAAGAAAAAGCAGAATAATAGGTGAAGCAATAAGAGGTATATGCTATACATACTAGCACTTAGGCATCCATAGATGATGTAGTTGACAGTAATGCACAACTGTTTGCCTATTTATGTGTTTGCATGTAAGACAGGCTGCTGTTACTTTTTCTGCTTTCACTTCTTTTTCACTTCTTCAGGTCTTGTCATACCATATTACAATGGTGTCATTTTTGATTAATGATGGATATCCGCTTCTCTCACTCTCTAAAGCCTTGCCTAACACCCTGTTTCATTGCTTTTTCACCCATATCAGATGAGAGCATGCTAGCTGAGTAGACAGGTAGAGTGAAGGCAGGCAGTGGATATCCAGCCTGCAGGGCCATCTGCGAGTGCAGGTGAAGTGAAGTGTGAGTTTCTGTTCTGCTCTGACTGCCTCCAGAGTAATTGGCCATCAAATGATTAAAATGTTTCAGGGCTGGCAGGTGGGCGCTATCTATAGACAGACGGCCTGTGTGTCCTCCTGTTTGTCTGCTTCTAGTTCACCCATACTTGTCTGTCTGTCTTTCACACTTACCTGCATGTGTCTGGGCCTGCCTGTGTGTGCCTCACTGACATCCTGCTGATCTACCTGTTGACATCTGTCTGTTTAAGCCTGTATGTACTGTATGCATGTATGTGTTAGTGTGGGTTTGTTTTGGTCCGACGGTCTGCAGCAGTTGGAGTTAACACATAATTGATTAACCACCTGCTCTTTTTGGAGGCTGAGAGAAAACAGCAGCTACCCCTCCTGAGGGACGCCAAACTAAAATAGCACTCAAGGAAGAGAACATTGCCATTTCCTTCTTCCATGTGGACACTTAAGTGTTGAAAGGTTGCATTTATCATACACTGATAATCCATAATAAAATCTTGATTTTCATTAAGACAGCAGCTGTCATCCTGAGCCATCATTGTTTAATTCTGACTCTGAATGCTTTGTTGGGCAAGCACTGATAGAACTTCATTTCATGATGATTACCCAATAGTCTCATATGAATCAGTCTTTTGGAATAAGTCTGCCATTGACCAACTATTTCTTTCACCATTTTTCTCCCTTTACTGTTTTTTTTTTTTATAGTTTAGATCAATTCCTCGCCCCATGTAAATGTTACACTGAAATAAGTTCCCCCAACACTTTCTGCAAAGTTATTATTGGTCCAACTTTTGCTTAGTGCCACCCAAGTCGACTGTGTTTATATTGAAGTAGCACAAATGAGCCATAGATTTTTTCCCCTCACTTTCGTGAATTATATTTTGTGCTAGTATATACCGTTACTATACTTGTGCTTCTCAAAATGAAGTGCGGAGAAAGACTTCGAGCTAGATTGTCTTTCTTCTCTGTACAAGTTTTTTGAGTGATACTTCTAAATATCTATATTATTATTTGGGACTTCTGAAACCTTTAACTTACCCTTTAACATCTTCCATGTACAGTTATGTGGTCATGTGAAGTGTTTCCTTTTGTTTTGTTCATCACATTTAACATTGTTGTGAGAAAGTGAGATTTAAGTGACCACACTACAGTAAATGTTAACTTTGTCTTAAAAATGTACGTCATAAAAGTGTAAGACTTAATTATTCCATTACCTTCTTCACATCTGGTCAGTGTACTGTATAGACATTTTTAAACTTCCCTCTTGCTCCCCAGTGTTTCACAGTTTTATTCGTGTGGTAGCAGTATGAATGAGCGGAGGTTAATGAAGCTCCCTGTTCGCTCCCTACAGACCTGGTCTACTAATTAGCCTCTAGTGCTCCACCATACCATAATTACACCGTAGATTGAAGCTTGGGTTTTTACAAGCAAAAATAGAGGGTGACATTGTAGACAGGTGTATCCCAGTGAAAAAAAAAAATAAAAAAAGACTTTAAGTAACACATTATTATTATTATTATTATTATTATTATTATTATTATTATTATTATTATTAGTAGTAGTAGTAGTAGTAGTAGTAG
>JAPTMW010000015.1:19556554-19571310 GCA_029822955.1 Ostorhinchus angustatus | reverse complement strand
TGTCTTATTTTAAGTGTGATGACATATTTTGACTAGAAATGAGAAAAATACACTTGGTAAGATTTAGATTTTTGCAGTGTACATGTCAGTGTTACCTCCAGTTTTCTGCTGCTTATAGGCTGCATCCTACCTACGTCCACGCCATGAACAACCTGGGAAATATCCTAAAGGAAAGGAATGAACTGACTGAAGCAGAGCAGCTACTGTCTAAAGCCGTCTCCATTCAGTACGTCACCAACATTCAACAGATAAAATACTCATTACAGAAACATTTAATTTCACAGATTCTGCCACTGGATATTGTAAGAAAAACTACTACTAATACATTTATACTTGTTTAATGCCTCCAGGCCTGATTTTGCTGCAGCTTGGATGAATCTTGGCATAGTTCAGAACAGCCTGCAGAAGTTTGAGGAAGCGGAGAAGAGCTATTGGAACGCAATCCGCTTCCGTAAAAAATATCCAGACTGCTACTATAACCTGGGACGTTTGGTGAGACTACGGACCTTCAGGTTTTGTTTAGCAGATACTTTACTTTAGAAAAAAAATTAAGGAGTTCTGGACTTTTCTCTATCTCTATAATAGTATGCTGACCAAAACAGACATGTGGATGCCCTGAATGCATGGAGGAATGCAACTGTCCTTAAACCTGACCACAGCCTGGCCTGGAACAACATGGTCATTCTGTTGGACAACACTGGTACCAACCAAGACACACAGACACATACACTCACAAACATCACATAACATCAAGTGTTCCTGAAATAAATATTTTTTGTAATAATTATGAGGAATATTAATAATGGAGACTATTTGGGGGGAAAAATGTGAATTTGTTATGTCAAAGAACTCTCTGTTCTGGGTGCAGTTTGTTCCAGCATTAACAGCCAAGAAACACAGCGTTGTTATTTTGAAAAGGCAGGAAATCTAAATGGCCAACAAGATTAGACCGGAAGAGCAGGAATCAGCAATGCTTGAAATTTATGTATTAAAGCTTTGTGTTCTGAGTTTTGAAGGCACTCTTCCCTGCCGTGTGGAGAATGCTCTGATTTCCAAATGCTCGAGCCGTTTTGTCAGAAGCTGCTCCCGTGGGGGCGGAGTCTCCCAGGAGGGCACTGGAATTGTCCAATCCGGGCCCAGTATGTTTTTGATCAAACGTGGGCAAGCACAGCCAGAACAGCGCCCCCTCAGAGTCCCCCCACCGCATTTGTTCCCCAAATCTGACAGAAATAATTCTACCCCTCTCCCCAGCTCCCCACCAAACAAAAAAGAGAGAAAAGAAGAACAATGGGTGTCATTTTCAAATGGCAAGGAATTGGGAATATTCTTGTCTCTTTGGTGTTGAGCCCCCCTTTTTGTTTTGATCATTACAGAAAACAAAAGGCAGAATCAGTGTCGATTCAGACACACACACACAGTCACGTTGGCAAGCTGTGTTTGAAGGGCACAGGCCATGACTCAGGACACCACTGTCATTGTCTCTCTGTCTGACTGACTGACTGTCTGTCTCTCTTTCTTTCTCTCCCTCTGTTTCACCATCTCTGGCCAGACATCAGACGGGTCTGTGACAGAGATCAATAACCCAGTGGGCCTTGTGTTCAACCTTAATTAGGAGACTAAACCGCTCCTCCATGTGTGTAGAGGGAAAAACTCTGCTTTAGACACTGCTGACAAATAAAGCAGAAAGTCAGATTCTCTGTATACCAGCTGTTATTACAGCACAGGATTTGCGTTGTTCCTTGGAGACAACATATGTTTAATATCTTATAATTACGACATGTTAACATTGTCAGTAATGTTTTTGTTTTCAGCCTTGTAAGCTAGAAGGCGTTAAAGATAAATGCAGGGTTGGGTTCTACGGGTGGTGCACATTTCATAAAAAATGAAATTCTTTCCTTCTTGTCTGTTTTGAGGTAACTTGGGCCAAGCAGAGATGATCGGCCGAGAGGCTCTAAGGATCATCCCCAACGACCACACAATCATGTTCTCACTGGCCAATGTCCTGGGCAAATTACAAAAATATAAGGTCAGATGATTTAATGTCCATATTTTATATGAGGTTTAACATTTGTTAATTATTTTAATACATTTCTGTGTGTCTGCTTTTGGCAGGAGTCGGAGGGCTTCTTCCTTCATGCCCTTAGGATCAACCCTAATTCGGCTAGTTGCCATGGCAATTTAGGTAAGTCTAAGTTTGCACCTTTTGGTTGTACATCCTATTTTATTTGTTTCTGCAGTATAAGCTCTTTGATGCTAAAAGACTAGTTGAGAATTTGTGCAGAAGCTATATTTGCCACCAACCTCTTTTATATAGAATACAAACTAATGAATGGAATTGTAATAGATCCTGCTGCTTCACAGTTTAAAAAAAATATTTTTTGTCTCAGCTGTGTTGTATCATCGCTGGGGAAAGTTGGAGCTGGCAAAGAAACATTATGAGCTCTCTCTAAAGTTGGACCCTGAGGCTCCTGGGACCAGAGACAACTATAACATGCTGCGACGTAAACTGGACCAGCTTAAAAGGCAAACACCCTAATGGTGTCTGCTGGGAACCCTACCTTACATAAAACACACGTCTCCATTGCTCCACTTGATGTTGTTTTATGTAACTAATTCTGGCTTTGCATCATTTTAAAATAAAGACCGTGATCTCTCTGTATCAGGCTGAAGCTGAGTTCTTTGAAAGGTAAATAAAAACAATGAGGAAAATAAATTGGAGAAGACATGTTGCAAAGTTGTAATTCTGCAGCAAATTTTTTTGGGGCTTTTTCATATGAGTTTTTTTCATGTATCTGGGGTCATATTTGATTTCCTTCATCTGAAATCTGTTTGGGGCAGGTGTGCCGGGTGCCTGTGCTGGTTACACGGTCGTCTACACTGCTGTTTTGTTGCCCCATTTAAAGGCCATGTGGATCTGATCCACGCTGAACCCCATCCTCTTTTCATCTCTGACCCTGTGTTGTGTCAGCTGGACAGAGCACCATGCGTGTGTGGATCCAATGAATCTGTTGTAAAATTTATTTGGGTTGGCTTTCTCTCAGTAATTCCAAGTGTTTCTGCTCAAAAGCTGCTAAACTTTGGATTCGGTGCTAGTCTGCAGACGGCTGCAGCATCAGAAAAACATCACACTGACTGAGAGGCATCAGCTGGTAGGTGTTGACCACTGCTGGGCTGGTGTAGTTACTGTTTGTTTCTTAATGCCTATTCCTTTGTCTCTGAATAGTGTGGCACTTTAAGGTTGAAACCCCCCTTTGCCTTCCCTCTCCTCCTCTGTAGTTAATAGGAGAAAGGTGTTTGTGCTGGAAAGTTTGTCTGAAGTGTCCACGAGGAGACAAGGGGTCAGCTGAGACAGGAAACCCATGACTGTTGCCGTATGAAAACATCTCTATAGCACAGAGTCTTCAAAGGGGGACGGGATGATCTCCCCGGGGACTACACATGCACGCACACATCCACATCCACACACTGCCGTGCTCCTCTTGAAGAATGCTGCAGAGGGAAAAGGCGACCCCAATGTGAAACATCAGTCAACAAGTGTGCACCCCGGGTCAAAGTTCAATGCACTTCTATTTTTTCACCTGCTTCCTACAGCTTGCAGGAAACTTTTGAAGCTCTGGCGGGCTGGTATGGCTTTGCTTTAGGGGCCGCTAAGTTTGTTTACACATACAGTACAATACACCAGTTGATGCTTTGATGCTTGGAAGATGTTACTGATATGCACATTGGGGGGTACCACAGCACACACAACCATCGATGTCCTCTTTTATATGACCTTTTAAATATGCAACTAATATCACATGATGAGATATCCTTGTTACTCAACTCTATTTTTATTTTTCCAGCTTTGATGTAAAGACTCGGTGGTGGATATAGTATATGTGAACATCAATATACACTCACTGTATTGTTTAGTTGTAGACTGAACCTGTTTCAACAAGAATCGTGTCGAGGTCGGAATGGTGAAAGGACTTCATGCTATGGAGCGAATACAGACAGAATAAGATCAAAAAGGTTTGGATAGTGACATTCAACACTGAAAGCCTTCTCTTCATATTATTTTTCGTCATGCAGTGTAACACGCAGTGCTGCCGATGTACGGTTGGCTACAAAACCATCAGCTATTCGCTTTATTCACTTATGGATCCTTTCTTTACTTTCTGTGTGATCCTTTAATTCTGTGCCTACAGCCAACTGTCTAGCAGCACAGCTGTGCTGGCACATCGGTGGGGGAGCTCACTTTTATCATAATCATTCTTTGAATACCTTTCATTATCATAAAATATGTGAGTATTAAAGGGATGGATTCACCGGCCCCACCAACATCTTCATTATCCATTCTGACTGACAAAAACCTGCTGTCCTAGGGAGTGACATTAATAAAAGATGGATACTACTGCCTTATGAAGTCCTCTCCTTGTTCTCTAGGTTTTCACTGTACACCTTTTACCTGCTTGGATGCTCCATCACAATGATATAATGAAATCAGCTCCCAGGTGGGGTTCTTTATTGTGTTCTATTAATCACACTGATGAGTTTTGATCATTATAATCAATGGATTTGAGGACATCATGCGTGATTGTTCACAGCCAAAACCACTCAAAAATCTGTAACACTAAATTCAACAAGGCATTTTGTTTTGATTGCCACAAACGTAATGAAAAAAAAAAAAAAATCATTCTTTTGTTGAAGCAGCATATTCAACAGAGAAACAAGAAGCAAGGGAGCACTAATTTGAACCCACTGAGGGTGTTTTAGAACAGCAGGTGTGCTATTTTGCATCTGATAAGCACCAACAGCTACCCCCAACAAAATAAAGAAACACCAGGCTTATCAAAACTGCTACATGGAAATATTCTTAAACATGAAATGAAACAGCAGTGGGAATACCCTGTGATGGTTATCCTAAAAATGACTGCATTAGGCTATCATATTTAATTTTTGGTAAGATTTTGTACACTTAATACCCTGCTCACTTGCATTTTAATATGCTTTGCTCAGTATGGGCCTAAGACGTTGGATGTAATGCCTAGACGAAACATATTAAAATGTGCAACAACATAATTACCCACTATCTAAGCAGGAATTAGGAGTTAATGTTAATTAGAATGTGCTTACTGAGAAGAAAATCACTAATAAAAAACCTTGACTGCATATGTACGCCAATAAGCAACATGTTGGTTATGTGTGTTCAAATAAAATGATGATGTGAGTGTTTTTAGCCAAAGTAAACTGTAACGTGTCTGAGGCCTGTATGTTAGCGTATAGCACACATGGTCATAAACATACCATACATCTGTAAGGGAAGCTGCGACAGAGTTCTCATCAATGTGACAGGATGTGATCAAGGGCATTGGTGTGATGTGTCCGCTGGGCCTCAGTCGGGCCCTCACTGTCCCTCCACTGTGCCCCCCCCCCGCAACCATAACAATCCTAATGGGCTCTGATGGGCACCTCCATCTTGCCTGTCTAATTGATGTAAATACTGCGCATGTGAACCCTCAGTCCTTCCCACCATCCCGGCCCGCCCCTCCCTTGTTTTCTTATAACAGTACGGGTCAGAGGTTAGGCTGACTGAGTGATCATTAGAATGACAGTCCTTATTAGAGGAGCAGCTTGTCTGACACTCCATACGCATCCCAAAGAGGGATCCACCCTGTCTGCTTCATCTAGATCATATTACATGACACGACCTCAGAACAGATACTACCAGTGCACTACAACACTGTAGGCCACTAGGGCACGGTGGCATTTTCAGAGGGGTCCCCTCGCCTGTCACAGCGCTTCCCTGACACCACTCTGTCCGTCTGGCTTGGATGCACTCTGTCATTTTAAGGAGGGCTACTGTCAGTGGGTATTGGGACCATCGCGTCTACATGCCTTGGCATTTTCATTGGGTTTTTTTTCTGTGACGGAGCATCCAGCCACCCTCTTGAGAGTCTGCAATGTCGCGGCCAATGATTAATAGTTAGAGATGGGCTATGAAAACGTCCACTGTGGCCAGATGCTAGCCAGGGCTTTGCTGAACTGATATAATGGACACTGTCTGCCAATTTGGCTCTCTTACAAAGCCTGGAAGTTCCCCAAGATTGATTCTGTTTCTATGTAGGAGTGCCCTGGGGGCTGGATGTTGAGGATGCATTCTTGTGAAAAATGTTGGGGTGTATTATCTTCAGTTGAGAAGAGCACGATGTATGATTATAGATATAACAAAATGGTAAATACATTCTACTCACTGACATTTAAATATGAGATAAAAAACAAAACAAAAACAATAGTCATTTATTTATCATTTTTATCATTTAAGTAAAGAAAAGGGTCTTTGGTTGTGGACAAAAAAAAGGGGGGGCTGGGATCATTTACAGCAGGAATCCTCTGAGGCTGTTTTGCAAAACAAAATGAAGCAGCTAGACCCTTATTGAAAAATATAGTGCAGTGAGACGGAAATTTATTAACTGGCACCAGTTAATGTGTGCATTATTCATTTCTGGTGAGCATGAAAAATGATCTAAAGAGGTTTGAAATTGCAGACGCGCAGGCTGACTGCACAGTGGCTGGGCTTGCTGGTTCGTTTCATCCTCTTGCAGGGGTGTTTGGGCTGAGAGGTGGAGGGCTGGAGGGACAGAGGGCTGGAGGATGGAGGGGAGGAGTGCGAAGCCCTTTCTGGACAGTAGGGTTTTCCAGTAACAGCTGTGCTTCTCTCACGAGGGGGCGGCAGCAGCACTGGGAGAGAGGCTGCTTGGGACAGATGGACCAGCCCAACACCACCTCCCCTCTCACCTCCCCTCTTACCTCCCATCATCGCTTCTCTTATTAAAAATATAGTTCTACCACCACTAATATGTGTAGCTCAGTGTTTGTATACATTATACATGTGTGTATCAATACTCTTCTTATGGATTTGGCAGGTCTTTAAAGTTTTTACCTTCCATACTGCGGAGTTACATCTACTATCAGTTATCCTTAGTTTGTACCTCGTTTTTCATTTTTCATATCTTGAATGCTCTCTCTTTGCTATGAATCCCATCTCTCTTATCCTGCTTTTTCTCTCTGAGTTTCTTCTTCTCCTTCTCCTCACCACTGCTACAGTAGGAGGTGTTAGGCAGGAGTCAGTGCCAATGGCATATGGCTTTCCACTGCGCTAAACATTCATACAAAAGACAGGCCCATCAGTCATGGCTATGGCCGGATGAGGGGAGAGAGCAGGCCTCTGATGAATGGTGTTTAGGACTTACCTGCTGTTAAAACATTACCTCCCAAACACCAGCTCCCTGAAGCACACGCAACATTAAGAACTGTATAATATATGAAATACGGCCCTTGTGTGCAGACATCATGTACGCCAGGTTATAGCAAATAATAAATATGCTTTTTAAACCCCTTGCACCAAACCCCAGGTCAGGCCTTCGTAGACCAATTAATGCAGAGCATCTGCTGTATAGTGGGAGCATGCTGAAGAACTTCCGTGCCATTTTAGGCAATTTAATAAGTAGAGCTGCTTCCTGCCTGCTCCAATAGCTCTTACTGCTAGAGTAAGCATGGAATGGGTCTCCTCGATTAGACCAAATTAATCCATTCTTCAGGGATTCTTTTTCTGGTTCTATGGTAAAACCGGAGCGCCTTTGTTCTTCCTTGAGCCCTGGTGTTTTTTCTGCCAAATTTAACAGAAGGCTCGGAGGGTAACAGGGGTCCAACCCAGTATCACCTTCTGGAGCAGAGCAACTAGCAGAGAAAGACAATCAGCCTGAACCCTGCTGTCTCCAGCACAAAGTGAAAAGACTCTAATTGGGCTTTTTTACGCTGCATTTTCCTGCAGGATTGCTGGATCATGAAAAAGCAATTAAACCTCAGAGCTGCAATTCATTCATTCTCATTTTTACCCTTTCATTGGAAAGAGACAAATTTGAAATCACTTATGTGAGTCAAGATTCATGCTTTTTGTGATTTTGTTTCATTTTGGCTGTGATGGAGAGCAGCTGTCTGCTCAAATCACATATTTAGACCAGTGCAAATATAGTCTCAGATTGTAGGCTTATTCATCAGAAATAAAAACAACCATTTAAACTCAAAGTATATTTTTTAAACAGAAAAATACCTGATCAAAACACCTTGACTTCTGAAAACTGTTTAATGGGAGGACTGTAGTTCCCTGTGTTAACATCTAGAGGCAGTGCTGTCCACAAAACCATGACCTCAGGACCGCAGGGAGAAAACAGAAACACAAAAAACAAAAAAGCATGTATGATCTTTCTGTTGTGTATAAAGGGAAATAGAAATATAATGAATTAATAGAAAATAATAGAAGCTCACAACTAAAACAAAGATTTCACATGATAAAAGTTCAATACAAACAATAGTCAGTTTTACTTTCTGGTGGGTGAGAATATGCTCATACTGTAGGTCTCTGTTGTGTCAGTTATGTTTTTAAAAGTATTTTTTCCTTAATCATGATCAGTAATCTATGATCCAATTGCCACCAAAATATACAGAATTTGTAAGAATTAATAATAAATATAATTGCACTGGCATATCCAAAGAACTGTCACTCATAACAGTATGTGATAATAACAAGTTTGCTTTTCATCTGATAAAATCACAATATTGGAAAATATTTTGTAAACACATTATCATATTTAATCAAACCAATATTTTTTCATAATCAAGAAAGTCTTAATTCAGGTTTCACTTGCTGTGTTGTAATTAGTAAAGCAACTAATCATAAGAATGCTACCTGCTTTTGCATAAAGCAGAAGAATCAAATCCCATTTATTAAAGGTTTTTTTTTTCTTGTGGAGAAGAAAGATATTAAAAATAGATAGCATCTTGTTGAATTAGTTTAACATGTATATGGAATATTAAAAAAACAGGTATTAAGAGCCACAAAAATAATATACATGCATTATTTTAAACCTCAACTATTAAAACAAACACGAGTAAAATGCAAATGAAATGTATTATTTTATGAATAAAATTAAAGTACTTAAAAAAATGATTGTGTTTTTTAACACAAATATGTATCTGCGAGCCTGTGATGTTGTTTGACTGTAAAAGCTCCTCTGTAATAATTTATAATTAAATACACACAAGATGACCACCAGCCATTTGCCCCAATTTCCATCCAAGCATTGTTAACCAAGCGCTTAACTGTCTCATAACTCCAAATGTTCCAGTCCACAGGGTCCATACATTGTAAATTAGGTTTGTTAATGTACTCTACTCTGCTCCCAGACACAGAGAAGGACAGTGGCCTGCTCTATACACACACACACACACACTCACACACACACACACACACTCACACACACACTTACACACACACACACACACATGGTTGGCTTTGTATTCACTTTTGTTTTCCCACCATGCACAAAGTGATCAACTATCACACCCCAGACGGTGAGATGTCAACATGAAATACCTTCATTTGCATCAGCTTTAAAAACTGCCTGACTTCTTGTTATGCCAGCGAACCACCAGTGTCTCCATAAAATTCACTTTAGCCACAGGGGTCCTGAGACCTTGCTAAATACTGCCCCAATACTGCTGTCAACAGTCCGTCAATCACATGACAAATCCTTCTGATTAAACAGAGCTTCACTTGCTCTTTCACAATGGACTGAAATCTGCTGAAGTAGGTCTTGATGTTTCTGTCCCACAGGATTATGTCATTAGGTTGTTTTAACATTTTTTTATAGAATGCACAGATTTAACACAACACAATTTTTAGATCAAACTTTGCAGGGCAGTCATTCAAATGGACTTATTACAATTTGTGTTTGCAAGTTTTTACACTTGCATTTTCTTTCAATTAATTTGACTTAATTCAAAATCTGAAAATGTACAATTTAGCAGTTTTTTTTTATTTAAACAAGGAAACAAAACAAAAATACAAAATAAAAGGTAGTAAATAGAAATTGTTGTTGCATGTAGACATAACGGGAATCTTACAATAACTTCGATTCAAATGATTTGTTTCAATTCGAATCACTTTTGCAACATCTATTCACTTTTAAATCAACTGACAGAAACCAGTGTAAAGAGGGCTAAATCATTCTTTAAGGAAGTAATGAGTGGACGCATCATACAAATCAAGCTGCCGCGCTAAGAGCATCTAAGCAGCCTGGAAAAGCCTCAGACAGACAGCTGAATAAAAGGCTGCTCAAAAGACAGGCTGTGGTAAGATAAGAGGCAACATCTAATCTGACTCGGATAGCTGATACAGCCCTGCCACGTCTAAATCCTGGAGGTTTGGTCTGAGGAGGAAGGATTTAACTTAAACCCCTTTCATCGTGCTAAATGTGTTTTTGTAATTAAACCCATACAATTAACACTGACAAGCACAGGTCAAAGAGAGCAGAACTCCTCTGTTCACGCAAACCTCGGCAAGTGAAAAGGGACAGAGACAGAAGACAAGAGACACAGAGACGGAGGGGAAACGTGGAGGGAGAGAGCACACGCTGCTGCAATATAAGTTAGAAAGGGTGCTGGAGTGAGGGAGAGGAAGAAAAGCAGTGAATGAAAAAAAAAAAAAAAAGGAGGTGGGGAAAAAAGTGAGAGAGGCACCTTCATTGAAGCCGTATGAATTTCAGCATTCAGGCTATATAGTGCTCTGCAAGTTAACCTCCAGACCACAGTGTTTATTCTGGGACTGTGTTCCAGATCTGGGGGGATATCTAGTTCCCTGACTTCAAAGACACAGAGCTGTTGGAGCAAAGCTTTTAGCTGCTCCTTAAAGCCTGACATTAAGTGAATTGGAGCAGCTGTGGCAATGTGTGACAATATTTTTACTATAAATACAGCTCCACATGGCTTGGGGTAATGGATTACAAACAGCAGAATTACTGTAATTTTAGTAGGTAACGTATCTGCAATGGGTTACAGAAAAAAAAAAAAAAAAAAGTTACAAAAACACAAGGAAAAAAAATGAGGGAAAAGGACATTCAGAGAGACAGTCAGGATGAATGTAAACTACTCAATTTGAAGACTAATTGTATTAAATGTTAAATTAAAATGTTTCATCTGGGAATCTTGTACAATTACGTCAAGTTATCTGAAAAACTATGTTTCTGAATTCAGCAATTAAACTTCACTATGGTAACCGTGACTTTAAGAGAATATTTTCTGATGATTTGGTTTAGTTTAACAAAGTACACATTTAATTTGATTTAATTTAATTTAACATATTTTCGAGGGAAACTTTGTGTAAATGCAGTTCAATATAATGAAAATCTGTTTGTTTTGATTAGACATACAGATACAGATTAACTTTATTGATCCAAAAGGGGAAATTCACTTTTCTCTTCAGCTCAAGAAAAAACCTTAAAGAAAACCAAACAAAAAACACAAATTAATAAACGAGCAACCATCAGTTTACGAATCATCACACTGATAGGAAATATAAATAAAATTAGAGACACTTAATTTTTTTTTGTTCATTTCTAAATATTTCAAGTTTCATGAGTCTTCATTTATATTTGTATGAACTTGTCATAATAAATAATTTTTCCAACATGAGCATATCTGACACCTTTGAAGGCCACTAATTTTCTTAACACCAATTTCACTGCATCAGTGAGTATAAAAAAAAACAAAACTCAGTGATATATCCTGCTTCTTTCAGCATTCTCCATGTTTAGCATAAAATAAAAGAGTCAGGCAATTATATGTGCAGCTGACAATGCTTCTTCTTTTTTTTTTTTTTTTTTTTTTTAAAGAGCATGCAGTTAAAACAGTGCCCAACCAGCCATGAAATCATAATGGATTTCATTCAGGGGCCACTATGATGGTCCAGTCATTATTGCATAAGCATTTAAAACATGAAATGAATGAAAAAAAATCCTTCTGTTGATTTAATTACTGGTCTAGTTAGAATTTCCAGTCCTTGCTTCTATGCTCTGTCTTTCATCAGTGCTTGTTTTTTTGTTTTTTGTTTTTTTTAAATTAATATATAAAACAAAGTTCCTCGATACAAATCACATCTTTTTTTTCTCCTTTAAATAGTCACTATCATATAAAATATTTTTGGCTCTAAATGACTCTAAAACTCCAAATGCTTTCCTTTCACCTGTAAAAAAAATGTGACGGTACTGAATGAGTTGTTTTCTCTTCTTTCAAACCCCTGAGAAAAGGATTGCTCACTGTTTGTATGGGGGCCATCAGGGACCTTCTGCACATCTTCACCTTACACATACAGCCAGAAGAGCTGTGCTGCTGCCCTGATCTTAGTGGGTTCTTAGCGTGTGACCCATGTCACGGGCCTCACAGTCTGATGGACACAGCTGTCTTGCCTTGGGCAAAAAGGAGCAAAGGGAAATGATACACAGCCAGAAAAGGGGGAAAAAGAGAGTGCGTGTGTGTGTGTTTGTGTGTGTTTGGCGATGGTACTGGCTCTCCTCTGGCACTTTCTGGGGCATGTGCCCACTCAGCGTGGCATCCCACTTAGTCAGCACCCGCCAACCCCACCAAAAAACTCTACACAGCGGACAGAGCAACTACACACCAACTATAGTCACACAAATGCTCTTGGACATAGAGAGAAACATCACCTCTCATGCTGCTGACCATCGCACCACAAAAAGCGTGCAGAGAGTCACACACTCAAATGATCACTTGGCAGGTGACACCGAGGCACCAAGGCACAGATACAACAGTCTGGACAACACACAGCAGCGGAAGGAGGCAGACACACAAACATGAAGGATGAAATGAAAGATGGTACAAAATATAGGACAAAATGGAATAAACATAGATGACACAAGACTTGAGTCTGAGTAACAAAAATAATTAAAAAAATGAAAAATATATAGAATGAACCATTTAAAAGTTAGCATTAAAATCAACACATTTGACGACTGGCTATGCATGTACGTTTATGCATTTTATATAGCATCTTCAGAACTTTTAATATGGATTTTATATGTATTAGAATATTTATTAGTAGTATTGCTCAAACTCATAGACTGGTGTTGAATGGAACGTCATCAAAACTACATCTTATTTTTCCCTTTTCAACTACTTTTTTTTTTTAGATCATGACAAAATCGTACTGAAAGTGAAGTGAAATTGGACATATTTGTAGCTGTAAGTCTATAGGACCTAATATACTCTTCTTAGCTAAGCTTGAGGGCTGAACCCTTGGTGAGGCCATGTCTGTGGTGGACAGGGCTTCACAGAGTCCAGCAGGGCTGGACAGGGCTGGGGAGGCACAGAGCACATGTTAGGAACAGAGGATAGAGCCACTCTTACTGGAGGAGAGCCACATGTGCTGGGCCGCGGAGAGAGACTTGAACACTGCTCACGCTGTCAACATGCTGACATATACATACGCAAACATTTGTGTGGAAGGTACAGACACACAGACACACACTGGTGCACATACACACTGCAGGGCCAAGCCAATTAACACCCTGCCACAGCACAAATCATATTCGGAGCAGTCGTGGAACAGGAGGGCATATGTGGATAATCATACATGCAAATTAGATGAACAAGAAAGGCATCTAAATTCTGGCAACAACTTGTGACAACATCTCAAAGTAGTGTTGGGTCATCTATCAAAAACACATATACAAACATAACAACATTAACACAATTTTCATATGTCAGTAGTAACATTTATTGATGAATTCTTGATGTGCAGTGGATTTAAACAAAACACAAGACACTTGGAACTAAACAAGTGCATTATTAGTGCATGAAACAAAGAAAAGCAACAACGCCACATTTTGTAAGTTTTATTTTGGCACACTCATGCAAGTGAAAATACAGATTTACATTTTATTTTACATTTAATCTACAAGTATGTGATAAACAACACTAAGGATCTCAGGGCAAAATTACACCTTACCCTGAAGTTTGACTCCAAAACCAGAAGATGGCAACATACCTCTGGCTGAGACACTCGCCTGCATCACTGCTCCTTTAGTTATTTATGCATTCACATGTTCATGTAGTATTTATTTATTTATTTATTTTCATATACTTTTACTGCAATACAAACATTATGAGTCTTGAAGAAAGGAGCAGGTAAATATGGTGAATTATTCACTAGGTTCCTGACTTGACTACTGGTGGTTAGGCTAGATAAAAGCCAGACACATGAATCTCTGAAGTTGGTTTTGAGCGTACATGCATCTGTACGTGTCTATGTGTACATTCATACCCCATGGGTAAAGAGAGATGAATTGCTGATGAATGGACGGTGTGGTAGCTGCAGAGCTAAAGCGGGAGTCTCAGCTCTAAAGCACAGTTTTTCTTTTTTTCATGTTTCCTTGCTGGTTTTATTTCATCCTCTCTCTACTCGTTTTACTGCTTTTCACTGTGACATGTCTTACATAAGCAAATGGACTGCAACCACTTCAGGGCTCCAACTTTGTCACCTAATAGCGTAGGTACTAATGTGTATTCTGACCACTGCAGACTGGCAGTAGTGTATGAGGAAAAGACACAACAGGCTCTTAGTTACAGTAGCAGGACCCACTATACAACAAGTCCTGATCTACTTAATCCGCTCCTCACAGCACTGACTGTCACTTCAAACAGACTGGGGTAAAATGAGTCTATTTACTATGGTAAACAATTTAATATTTGATGTACAGTACAGTGAGCAACCCTCCCCTCATCTTTTTCTCCCCTCTCCTCTGTTTGTTTTCTTGTGCGTGTCTGTGTGTGTGTGTGTGTGTGTGTGTGTGTGTGAGCACACGGTGCAGGCGTATTAGTGAGGCTACATGAGGCAACAAGATAATTTCAGTGCATGCACA
>JAPTMW010000015.1:19511879-19523065 GCA_029822955.1 Ostorhinchus angustatus | reverse complement strand
ACACACACACACACACACAGTTTGCAGCCGCATGCACAGTGTGTCCTCTTAAGGGGGTCAGTGTGCCATACAGCCACAGGGTAAGCAGACAGCTCATAGTCAAAGTGCACTGTGGGACAGTAGGAAGAACAGGACTGGTCAAAGGGGAAATTGAGGGTTTCATTGCTGTTTTCCACACAATCTACTTACCACTAGAACTCAAGGGAATAGAAAAAAAATATAACCACTAAAATAAACCACAACTTGAAGCCTCATAGCTCATAACTCATAGCTGTTGTATTGCAGCGGTGGAAGACACCCCAAATCGATTTAGCTACCAATTTAGGATAAAATAAATCATACTCGTTTAACTGCAAGGCCATTACGTGCCCCTTAAAGTCCTTAATCCACATACCAAACCCTGCCTCTTGTGGCTCACTGTACTGGCTTCAGATCATTCTATGTTGAGATGATCATGCAAGCATTAAAGGCATTTGTATGCATAATGACTGGGATGTGGAGAAAACTTTCATACAGAGACTACTGCTGAATTACAGCAGATTAAGATATGCTCAGCAAATTTCTGTGAGCCTAATCCTTCAACCATGAGTCTATCATAATGGAATATAACTAAAGGGATTTAACTAAACTCATACATAGTCTCACTAAAGGAGGCTGTGTGCGGTACACACACTCGCGCTTGCAAAATTATCATAATCAACTCTGAAACTGTAACTATGGGTTTGGGCGAAACATGGAAGATAATGTTTAGGATACAGGATATTTTCAAGATTCTGGTTTAGCGCATAACAAAGATTACAAAATGATTATCTTTATTTTGTTTTAGTGGGATTAGTTTATCTTAACGGATCTTACAAGAACAAACTACTATCAATGAATAGCTGGTATCGTCATGAATATTAAGAAATTTAAGTGTTTAATTATATTGTAAATACACACTTAATGAATTTTCTTCTTTCTCATTTTGGATAAAGACTGAAAACAAAAAAAAAAAAGGAAGCAAATTAAAGAGGAAGGAACACAATGAATCATGGATGTAAAGGGAGGGGAAAACGTAAAAGACAGGCCAAAAGGGAATAACATCATCTCTGGGGTTCAATGAGGGTTAAGTCCAAAACAAAACAAAGTAAATGTAGATGTCAGTAAAGAAGGCTTTATTAAAAGGTCAAAGGTTCGAGAGGTCACCTAGATGGATTCTCCCCACCTCTGAATTGTCTCCCTCATTCCCTGCAACACCAGAGTCGCATCCGAGCAGCCTCGGTGTTCTGATGCAACATGGCATCTTAAAACAAGCAGTTTACATTAAAAGGTCAGGTGGGGGAGGGCACCTTGGTAAAGCTGTGGCTTAAGACAGTGACGGCATTTCAACAACTGCATTAAAGCACAAACACAAAGATGTGTAGACACAGACTTTATTGTATTTTTTTTGCCACAACCACACACATCATCGGTACTTTAGGTAGAGATATACATAGTGTGCATGCAAACAAACACTGTTTTTTTTTTTCCATAAAGCATAAATGGAACCCAAACACTGGTTAAAATACAGACTCGCCTCCAAAAGGTTAGTGAAATTCAGAAATCAACAAGACCAGAGTTTAAATGCCAAACAGTTTGAGATAAAGACAAAGTAAGATTTTCAGCGTTTTTTTTTTTAGGATGAATAAAAAGAGAACAATAAGCCCTGAATGTGGAAAACATGAACCCAGAGCAGGTGAAGGTAAAAATATGAAAGAATTTTATAGAAACTAAAATGAACATTTGTTAAGAGTCTGTAGTCAAGCTGACCTGGGATGTATTTGTAAGAAAATAACTACGCCTATTACTAATTAACTAAGTTTTAATGAATTTTATAATGAGATGTATAAAATAGATGCAGTTGCAAGGTTGAATATCTGTATGTGCTTTAATTATGTGTGTGTGTGTTCAGTGTCATGTGCCTTTGTGTGTGTTTGTGAACGTGTTTTAGCGTGATTTGTGTTTTTTGGGTGATAACTGCTACCTCCTCTGACACACAGCCACGGTGAAAGGCTGCTTGATTAATTCAGATCCACTTAATTAGAAAGCTGACGATTTCCCACATGAATACTAATAACATGGAGAAATGCTGTCATTGACTGTTATTGACTGATGGGTTCATTAAGACTGAGCAACATGGTTGTTGAACTGAAACTATCTTGCAAAGATAAGATGAAAACACCTTCAAAGCTCGTTTCCACACGTAGTATATTAGCCTTATTAACTGAAATGCAAATGTTTCAAATGGTGACATTAATATTGTAATGAAATAGAGACATCTGATTGTTCTCATCACCACAGTTTAAGTGCTAAAACTACATGACTGAAGTCTAGTGTCAGAGGTAAAGGTGTGTGTTTTACATCTTTAACTTTGCTGAAGTACCAGTCATGCTGTGTGAGGGTATGTGCTATATTCTGACTATTTCTTTTGATGCAACACATTGTATGTGTATTCTCTTATAGCTCTATATGAACATCAGCAGGACGTTTTGACAAATGTAAATGTGCAAGTGCAACTTTTCTCAATGATTAGGAACGGTGAGATGTTTCCATGGATAATGAGAGTGGAACAAAGTTATGTGTTTCAGCATCCTGTAAAATCAAAAGTAACATGCAGAGATTCCAAACTGCATGATAACACTGTTATAATAACAAGATAATGTAATTCCTGATGCCTTAATACATTTGAACTTTTTCTGCCTATCAGTCTGACTTTTCTCATTATACAGCAGCCAAGGGACATGTATGCTTAGATTTTCACTGATGTGAAGTAAGATACCATCTTAAAATGGATTGAAAAAAAGGCAGAGTGAGAAGAAGATGGACAGGCCAATAGTGAGAGTATGTGAGGAATGTGTTCTGGGCTGTGGATAGATGTGTTGGGAGAGTAGGGGGCCAGAGGGCACTCTTTCCCCCTGTGGAGATCTCTCCAGTAGGGTAGACAGTGATAGTATGGACCCCTGATCTCCCGCCCCACCAACAATCTCTGCATGTCCAACTCCTGCTGATTACCGGCGACTCTCCTAAACAATGCCTTAATTTTCCATGCTCACCCTCTCTGTTTTCCTCTCTCTCTCTCTCTCTCTCACTCGCTCTGTTTCTGTCTCTCTTAGAAATGCCTGTCCTCTCGGTTTCTTTGCCATGTTTGCGCACATGCACACAGTAGCTGAAACTTCCTGACAGCTCCGTCAAGGACTGGCTTCAGTTATTCTTCTTTGCACATATGCTCCAGACTCCTGCAACTCAAACAGGATTAAACTGATGAAGAGGGTGAATGAGCGACAAGGCTCCTGAAGTCTGTTGCTAGTCAGAATAGATATATTCGGTGGTAGTTTAGCACAATTCATCATTCTAATTTGAATGTGTGTCTGCTTCACTATAGGGGTCCAAATGCATACATACTCCCTAAGTGAATTGGTTACAGGCCTCTTGTCTCCTACACACATCTCACACAAATCAACTTAGACAATATTGAAAAGCCCTCATTATGCGTAACTCAGATATATTGCTTTGGTTTATTAGGAAAAAACACAGAAACCAGAAATATGATCTATTTCTGTGGTGCTCCCTTTGCCATTTTGGTCACTCCCACTCACTACTATAAAATCCATTAAATATGAACTTTCATTTGCCTTGTACATAAACACACACCTGCGTGAGTACAGGCAGTCACATACACACATCATGAGTAAAAAAAAGGAGTAAAAACTTCAGGGAGGTCAGGTTTGGCATCAGGTTCCTTTATAAGTTTTTATTTGCCAAATTTAGGTCACATATCAGTCTGGAGAGAAAAAAAGTGAAACAAACTGTTTTCACAAAAAATAATCCTTATCGTTCCCATCAGAGAGAGGTCGTTTGCGTTGTTCGACATTCACAGTGCTTCCCACTACCCTACAGTTGTGCCCCAACCTCCTTTGAAGTCAGCTAGAATTACTTATGACACAATAAGCTGCAACAATGAAGCAACAAAAGAGACTTGAATTTGCAGGGAATTCCTTTTTACCAAACTCCACCCAAACAACACAACCGACGCGTTTTACTACAGTGAAATACAAGGAGTTGGTCGATCTAAATGTGCTTGCAGGTGACAGATTTGCAGCCTTTGAAATATTGTAGTTTGGATTCTGAAAATATATGATAGTGCTTTTAATATGCTCTCCAATGATTAACATCTCGATGTAATCCAGGCTTGGCAGAAGGACTTAAGCAGAGCTTTAACACTGGCTCCATGCCAGACTGGCGCTGTGACTTGTCTTCTCACAGACAGAGGGATGAGCCTGGGACGGGACGGGAGATGCGGGGGCCTGGTTGGACTGGCTGCAGACACAATACTGGCACTGTGTCAACAGACACTGATCAAGAATAATCTTACTTGCTCAAATAGAAGGCGCGGACATTCATGTTCTCAATATTTACAGATGCTATATGCATGTCGCCGTGTAAATCAGAAAATGGCAAATGCAAAATTAAATAGTTCAGTACAAAATGACATAATGTTGCATATTGTGCAACAGATTACAAATACATTTTGAGAATAAAACTTGATTCAGAAAAAAAGTTAAGAGGTAACAGAAGCAGCCAGAGCCAAGTTCTTCTTCACTGAATCTAGTGCTAGAAATTTCTTGAATGGTCCCTATCACTTTCCATGTTAATTATTGCTATAATCAAACACACTTATGTATATTTTACCAAGTCTTGTAAAATCCCCGGTTTCTTGTATCTATATTTGAATGGTTTGTTATGAGAAGAGGGAGCCATTTGGACATAAAACACTGTTAATAGTCAGAGCATCATTAAGGGATCTTTCTCATAACTGGCTTCACGGGGGGCAGAGGAATGATCAAGAATAATGTGCGGTGCTTTGTAGCCACCCAGGTCACAGCCTGCATACAAATCCCCAATAAGGAGGAGAGGCAGGGAAGGAGGGAAGGCTGGGGAAGAGGCGGGGGGGTCTCAAACAGTGGGTGGGTTTGAGAGGGGAAGAGAGAGACAGAGGATGAGGATAACCGATCTCAATAAGGCAGGTCATTTTTGTGTAGCAAGTTCAGAGATTCTATGGGTCCTCGTGGGGAAGAGGTGGAGGGAGGTAAAGGGGAGGGAGGCTATTTGGGAGAATTGGAGGAGTGGAGGGGAGAGGTAACAGGGTAGAGTGGGGGAGTCTTGTGCAGGCTGAGGCCCAGAGCTGTATTCAGTGGGGGTAGGCTGCTCCAGCTCCAACACTACTACAAAGCTGGACTCCTAGGGTTCATGAATAAGGCGAGGAAATGATCAGAAAAAAAGGGAAAAGAACCCTGAGAGATGTTTAGACAGATGGCCCACTTAAAACGACGCAAGGACACAGAGAGAGAAAAGTGATTTTAATGAAACTTCAGATTCGGCAAATAATTGATCTTTATTTCCCCCCTTAAAATCCCAGCAGAAAGGTGAGAGTAAATTTGATGTGTTACAAGTGCCTTTCCAACAGACATTAAAAGGTACTGGTTGCTTTAAATCCTTTAGATTGAATTAAATTGACATCATGAGACGGGGCTGGAAGAGAGAGAGAGGGAAGAGAAAAAAGAAAGAGGCAGGGAATCAAATGGAAGACGTTCAGAAAAGAGCTGTGGTGCCAAAGAAAATAGATAGCAGGGGACTTCTCTCCTCCTCCAGTCATTCTTAAAGAGCCACTGAGAAGCTTTGAGGGAGAACATGCTAGTCAGTATTTTTAGAAATTTCATTTGATGGGATTCTGGCAAACATCTCTGCTCTGGGCCTTAGATGTAATATCAAATGTTACTTGCCGGGGACAAGATGATGTTTTATGAATTTAGTGAGCATGAATTATTAATAGCCAAACTGCTATCAAATATCTAAAATGTGCAACTAATTATATGATGGGGAAGAAGAAAAAAAAAGCTATTGCTTGTGTGATTCTATCAAATTAATGCTGATTATTTGACCATATCAAACCTTCACACTTGAGTTCTCTCATAAGAGAAAAAAGCCAGAGGAGGTTTCAGAGGTTTTCACTTGTGTAAGACAGATATTGAAGGCTTTGAATAGGGCAGAAAATAACGTATAAGGTGTAGAGCAAAGGCACAGTACATACATGTATACTCCACAAAATGGCATAAAGAAACATCACCGAGCCCACAGTTTAGGCAGAAAGGACGGAGAGCCTCCTGGTGGGAGCTTCGCCATATTAATGCTGCACAGTGTAGGTACGCTGCGAACCCACTACCTATCCTTTGTAATCATAATCCATTTCCACTGCTATTGTCCTGCATGGAAAAGGCTCACTCCATGGGATCACCAAATGAGTGAGAAAGAACGAGAAAGAGCAATAACAGTGTAGAAATTGTGAGTGTGTGTGCGTGTGCATGTGTGTATTGAAGGGGGATCTCACCAGCTGAATGCCTATTAGAAAGTCCCCCTGAAACCAACCTGCCTATCCCACCCACAGTCTCCCCTCGGCCTCACCCAAACCTACTGAGGCCTAATCATACGCTTGGATTTCTCTTAGATGACACAACCATAGCATTGTGGCAGTGACAGTTAACCTCTCCACTTCTACAACATGGAATTAGATTTAGGATGGCGATGAAAACCAAAACAGCTTGATTCTGAGCCTGTGTTCCAGTCTTAACCTAACATTTGAGCTGTGTTTATTAAACCCTCTAACAGAACCCTCTGAGGTACGCTTGTGTATGGGTGTCTATGTGTGTGTACGTTTGCCCAAAGGCCCGTCTGCCCTGCTCGGGCGCTCATTACTGAGTGACTGAGCGATAGCTGTTCTGCTTGGGCGACGAAGGGAGCAAAGAGGTACGCCTCAGAAAATAGGTTTTCTGGATTTTGATTAATCACATTTTGTGTTTCTCGGTTAGAGAAATCACATCAAAAGGTAGAGGATGGACTTTAAACACTCATAATATTTCAAGTCACCCACATACTGTATGTGCATAAGTGTGAAAATTTATAGGTAAAATTTGGGAAAACACAATGAAAAATGGGTTTCCAAATTTGCACTGAATCAAAAAAATCTCATCTTCCACCAAATAAATACACCAGAAATAGAAAGAAGAAGCAGAGAAAAATGGAAACAGCACCTTATACATGCTTCTGAGGTTCCATTTTGTTTGTACATATAAGGGAGGCGATGCTCACTTAGACCCAAACATGTTGACCTTTCTAAGAGTCCTGCGATTATGACGGCCTACCATTACTGCAAACACTCCAGGTGAATACACTGCACTAGATACACATATGTGCAACAGTGGTCTCAACAGCTCACCAGCATTGATTTTCACTTAAGTCCTACAGGTCCAGCAAACACCTCTAACCCCCTGCCATCCACAATATTTACCTAGTTGCCAACAGGGGATACCCTATTGTCAGGGTGCTGTGGTGACAGTTAGGTGTACAGTGTGGCTGAAAGGGCCTCTCCTTTGACATCTGCGCCGGCTCTTTTCAACAAGGCACCGCGGGGGAGCCATGTATGAGATGGCCTCTTCATTTGTTTGTTCCTGCTCTGTTTCCATCCACCTGACCGTCTAACTGCTCTATTTCTCCTGACCTTGCTTTTCTTCAGCTCTTGCCATCTCCTCTCAGTATGTCGGGTTTCTTGTATGTTGGAAGTAATGGCTGTCTTTTATAATAACTGCAGCTGTGGCAACGACACACTAAACCATCATAGAATATAAGAGAAGAGGACTGATGCACAAGAAGGAAAAATAAACTCCATGTATTTCATGTATCATAAATAGCTGTTAGAAAGGACAGATAATGCAAGAATTGTGAAGAAAAGCAATGGTTTCACATCCACATCATATTAGTGTGCGTTTTCTCTGGTACATTGCTCTCGCTTTTCAATTATTGTAATATCCTCACTTCAGCATATTTTTTTTTCATTTATTGATGTGAAATGTGGTGCATGACGTTAACTTAGCAGGTTTAACTGAACATATCAAGATATTCATTCAATGAAATCAACTCTCCATCGCCATGTCTTCATGTAGAAACAGTAATATCCTATAGAGAGATTTGCCATTGATGTCAGCTTTTTAGAAAATGAGGAAATTGTTTCAAAAGTTAAAATTTTACATTGACATGTCAAAGTACAACAAACATAAAGTTGCTATGTATTGAAATATTCAAATAGATTCAGGATGGTTCAGGTGGCTTGAAGATAGATATAGATGCAGGGGCTAGAGGAACGCAGAGGTCAAAGGTCAACCTGCAGGGGACAGGTGCACTGACAATTTTATGTAAAGTTTTAAACTTCCATGTGACATGCACACAATGTACAGAATGGCACTATTTCAGGCTACTTGTATCTCCCCATTAAAAAAAAAAAAGTCATTAATGGGAAGCCAGTTTCTTAATTTATCTATTTCTTTACCTGTTTGTTCAGGATGAGCCCCAGTCTCTGTGTTGTGTCAGGTAAAATTCAATATTATAGTAACCATCCAATTTTAATATTCATGTATGGCATATTTCCAAGTCCAACGGTGAAGGAGAAACACAGCCTACAGAGCAGATTAAAAGCAAGAGTCAAAGTCCTGGGGTGGAAGGGTGTGGAGAGCAGATTTTAATGCATGGTCAGAAGCAGGCATCATTGATTTCAACACTAAGTGAAGGA
Source organism: Ostorhinchus angustatus (assembly GCA_029822955.1). Lineage (NCBI taxonomy): Eukaryota > Metazoa > Chordata > Actinopteri > Kurtiformes > Apogonidae > Ostorhinchus > Ostorhinchus angustatus. Next base: position 19,514,430 of record JAPTMW010000015.1, on the reverse strand, counting down.
CAAGGAGTGCAGAGCTCAATTCCAAATCAATGACACAGTCCAAAATGTCTGCCATGGTGAGTGCAAGGCTCCAAAGTGGCACAAATTTTGTCAGACATTTGAAGGAAGCTCCACGTGTACACAGAAAGGAAGAACCGGTCAGACACTGAAGCAGATCTCCAATCCCCAGTGACGTATATATTTGTTTTCTGTTTTATCATTTTGAAAGAACAGGGGAAAAAAAAGCTTTCCTATGAAATTGCATGGCATATGCAAAGGAGTACCACTTATGGGGATCCTATAGAGACCAAAGCAGTGGGTGTGATGGACTAATTAAGTAGGGCTTGTGTACTCAGACATCAATAGGTTCCATCAGACTGCACATAGCTTCTATAATGGCACAATCCTGCCCGATCATAGAGGGAATACTGCTGATTACACACCTGCACATATGCACACATTTAAACAAACGCTGCACTAAAAAGACTCAGCATTAAAATCTGTATTTGCACACCAAATATTAGTACATACAAGAATTTAATGTTAAAAAAAAAAAAATTATCCACTTGTCATGCTTTTACTTCATGTACACTTCACATCAAAGTAGCTTTTCCTGCTTGCAATCTTGTTTTAATACATTTAAAGAAATACAGCAAAGGAACATGTAAATCAATTTACTCTGATCTCTTTACTGGTTAAAGCATTAGAAAAAGAGATGTTGCACAAAGAGGAAGAAAATGGAAACCTCTGACTGTTGTCCAAGTGGAGGTGTGAACAGAAATTAAAATGTTTCATATCGAGCAATCTGAAATGAATTGGGTGAGGCTAGAGGAAAGAAAAGAAAAATCAATGGATCTCTGGCTGTGGTGAAAGGGACGGCATCACGAATGGGATTTGCCAGTGGGGCACAGCAGCTGCCAAATAACCTAGAGCTAAAGAATTACAATAATACTGATGAAGTGTGTGAGGGCTTTTAGAGGCATTGCTGGAAAATTGCTCTGATGGAGGCATAACAATGCTATCTAATTCGACTGCCCTCTCTACTGCTCTGAAAAGGCACAACAACAGATGTAACACTACCTTCTACAACGACTATAGCCAATTGTCCAAAAAGAAGGATAGAGACGGATGTTTTCCATTCTTCTGCTGTGAGATGTATGGATGATATGTTTTTACATCATAATTTGTTTGCATCAATTGCTTCCTCAATTTATATTTCCGCTGCCTATCATCACCTGTCAAGTCTGGAGAGACTAGACTACCTACTTTCCACGCCAGTAGTGTTTTATTATGTCAACTACCGATAAAAAAGCAAGACGGAAAACATAGTGCAAGGTAGGAAAAAAAAAATGTACGAGCAGCTTTTCTACCATTACATTTTTAAGCATGCAGCTGCAGAAGACGTCGCGCATACAGGAGGGAGAGATAAGATGGGGTGAATAAAAGGATGAGAAGAACAAGCTCCCATCATCTATTTTTATGCTGCATTTAATTTACATTTTCCTTTTGCTGCCGATAAAAGTGGACAGGGAACACAAGGACGGTGACACGAGAGAGCTCCCCAGGTCAGAGGGCAGCAGTTAACCTGTCAGAAGCAGAGTACTGATTAGAATAAATCTACACACTCACTAGAGGTCAACTCCGGCCTCTGCTACCGCCTGACCCGCCACTCTCTCAGGGTGTGTGTATATGACTAACTATGCATATTAGCAGCTATGTGAATGTGTGTCTGTTTGTGTCAGCGCGTGCCCATGTATGTTTCTGTTTTGGCATGCAAACAGATATAAAGGAAAGCATGAATGTAAATTGGTGCAAAGTGACACGTCTCAACCCACTCTGAATCTTATTTATTTTCTATTAAATGTGTGAGTCTTTTTCTGTCTGTGTGAATAAATGTGAAGAAACCATAAATGAAAAGTAACTATGAGATATAAATTATTTTGAATATCTCTATATGAATACAGATATTATTATTTTAACTTTTATACCTCATTTTATTTAGATGTTCAGGTACATTTTACACCCATCTGCATGTCAGTATTATTAGAGTTGTATGGTGTTGTTTGTAACAAGTCGCTTTTATTCTATTATGTGTACTTAAGTAAGATTCAAGACTACCTGAACAGATTTTTAGAGAAAAACTCTTTTACACACAGATACATTCACTGTGCTACTTTTATTTATTATTCTATACCTTTATGCACATTCCATATATATGTGATACCACAGCCACACCTCCACATTGTAGTGGAAAATTATTACATTCTTGTTTTACTACATTCCTGTTATGTATACTATTCTGTCAATTTTGACCTTTGTCTGTTTATTCCATGTGTGCTTGTTTTTTTGGACTTTATTCATGTTGCAGCCAGATGAATAGAACCAATCAGTAATGCATGTCAATAGGTAAATACAACAAAGAGATAAGATGTACCCATCTTAAGATTGGGGTTCAGTAACCTATACTTGAGTTAATCAAATCTGGAATTCGTCACGACTGATGCACTATAAAACCTGTGTTTTCGGAAGGCTCATTGTTCAGTCTTCTTTAGGAGGACTGGACCCTGCCTGC
>JAPTMW010000015.1:19467218-19480513 GCA_029822955.1 Ostorhinchus angustatus | reverse complement strand
AAAGCTGCTGCACTGTGATCTCAAGAGGGCTGAAGGTTGGATTACTGATTCTTTTTCATTGCTAAGCCAAATATCTAGAGTATATCCAAGGATATAAAGAACAAAAAAGAAGATAAAAACATCATATGTCAGAGTTCCCACAAGGTCATGCCATGAAGTAGTGTATAATAAATGAATGCAACATTTGGAGTGTGGTTAGAGAGTCCTTCATCACAGGACAAACCACAAACAACTGCAGGCAAGTTTAACATGATCACCACTGCTTAATTAATAGCAAATATGACACATAATGTGTTTGAGTGAAATGCTGGACTATTTTGATAGAAGCATCCACTGCTGGTATATGTGCACAAGGCTTCAACGCTGGCTCTGGAATGTTGGCATCAAGTATGCAGTCCTGACAGACAGCTGCACTGCAGTGGCGTTTTTAACATGCCAGACCAGGACCCGAGCACGCTGGAAGCTCTAAAGAAAGTCAAAGATACAACCAGTGGAAGCATGATACTAACACAGAGGGAAAGTGCTCTAACTTGATTCACTCTGGTGTCAGGTGAACCGTGGATGAGTCATCAGCAGCTGGATGTCTTTCTTTTTTCTTTTCTTTTTTTTTTTCTTCAAAGGATATCAGAAATTAAATATCACCTTTTGTATTGCAGTAAAAATAAATGTTTTAGAGCTGGTAGAAACTTAGCTATGAATTCAAGTTATTAATCTGAAATTGAAAGTTCATGACGCACCTATGCTTTGTGCGTCACGCAACTGTTCAGAAATGGTGAAATAATTTTAGAAGTTTATTTATTTATTTTTTTTGTTTTTATCCTTTACTTTTCTGTTCTTACCATCCTCAACCATTTCCCATGTCACAACCACACTCTACTTATTAGACTAGGTGTATCCCGACCGGTTGGTTATCCTGTTTATTTAGTACATGTCGAGCCCCGCCCTGCAGACGCGCTGATATCACGCAGTTGCGTAATTTGACAAGCCAGCGCAAAATAGAGAGAATGAGCGTTTGACAGCTGCCGCTTTCCACGAACAGATTGTTTAATTTAAGATATAGAATATTTATGCTATTTATTTGTAAAAAGGTGTAGTGTAATTGCACTGTATTCCTGCTTTTATGGCCGCCGCCGTGAGGAATAATGTGTGGGTTGCTCCGGGGCAGGACGCGCAGTTTCTCCATAAAACCGCACCACTGACAAGCGACTGTCTGAGAGGTGAAGATCATGGACAAGTGCTCTGTAACACGAGGGATGCCATTCCGGGAACTTCCTCTTTTCATGAATATAATTTGGTAGGACACTGTATTTTCTATATCTACCTCAGAGCATTACATGTTCAGTGCGTTTTTGTTTTTTTTCTTGTTTTTTTTTTGGTTCTGACTCGTTAAAATGTTGCTGATGAACAGAAAATCAGGGGTGTTTTATTAAGCCTGTTCTGCACTATTGAAGGTCGATTAATAATATTCATGGACTCACTGAAATTCAAAGCATGTCTCCTGTTGTTGATGCTGACATTTCGGTTCAATCACAACCGAGGCATGGCCGAGATGTGAAACGTTGCACCCGTGAAACTTGTGAGGAAGATGCATTGCGCTGCAGAGCAACTGGATGTTCTAATTTCAGCCGTGAATTTCCAAAAAGCTCTGGCTGGTTTCAGGAGGTTAACATGCTTGTAAAGAGAGGAGGAGGTGGTGTGGTGTTGTTTCTTATGTGGCACAGTGCACAGGCCTTGAATGCATCCTTACATTTATCCACAGCAGTTTATTTGATTATTTTGTCAATACAGAGCAGGTCTTATCAGGAATTCGAATCCAGCAACTGGTACATTTTATTATATTTTTATTTATAAGAAGAGAAGAGTTCTGTAATTATTGGACACAATTTTTACCAGTGTATTCTATTTCATCAGGCATAACTTTCGACACCAAAACCCACCTGATAATGTCTCATCTTCTGCATTTCAGGGTAAATCAGAAATGGACAGCTACATGTCTCATCCCTCCCAGGAGGCAGTGAATTCCAAAATGTTGTGCAGAGACGGCGCTCTGACGTTAGAGCCCGCCTTCACTGAGGACTTCAGCTCTCCATACAGTGTCAACATGAGCCTTCTCTTTCCTGATGTCACATATCTGCATCACGGCCTGTGTCGAACTGTGAGACAGATTAAAACAGAACCTTCCCACTCTCTAATGCATCCTACCTGTCAGGGAAATGGACTACCGCCAACTATCCCAGAATACCCAGGTGTTTTCAGTGCAGCAGATACAGCCGGTGGCAACTTTTTCATCAAACAGGAAGTTCCAGATTTCCAGGATGTCCCCCTGTTTCAGCTTTTGAACTCTGATCTGGAGCAGCTTGTTCATGGATCCCAGCTGAACTCCATCCCAATGGCCCCTCTTAGTCTTCCCATTGGGAATGTCAATGTAGGCCACGTGCAAAATTCTGCTAAACCCACCAGCAGTCCACGACCTGAGTGTTTTACATTTAACCAACACTCAGGTCGTCAGCAGAGACCAACCTATTTGCCACCTTCTCCTCCAAACTCTGAGCCTCCAAGTCCAGACAGAGGGAAGGAAGTGCTCCACAATCTGTCCCCACCTCCCTCCTATGAAGCCAGCATCGCCTCCAAGTTGAATTTCCAGGCGACCAATCTTGAAACCGGAAAGACGTCTAATGTCACGTTGATCCAAAACCCAGGCCAGAATCCTAATGTTACATTAGCTCAAAGCCCTGTTCCTGGATCAGTGCAGCGCTCAAGCCTGACACCAGTTCAGACAACCCTGGGTGTTGGCCCACTGTCCCCAGTATTGGCCCAGTCAGCTCCAGTTAAGTATAACCGGCGGAATAATCCCGATCTGGAAAGGCGGCGGATTCACCACTGTGATGTACCAGGTGAGTCCATCTGGAACAACAACAGTGAACATAATGTGACATTTACAACAAACGTCAATGTTTCTATACAGACAATGAGCAGGGCTTATACTATTAAAATTCACACCTATATTTTAATTCTTTTTCTTTAGGATGCAAGAAAGTTTACACCAAGTCTTCTCATTTAAAAGCTCATCTACGGACCCACACAGGTAAAAGCTTTAACAAATCTAAACAATTGTTTTTGAGTTGTTCTTTGTAGTTTTTTTTTGGGGTGAAAATGTGATGTTGGCAGGCAGAAGAATGAGTTTGGCATGCATATACATTGTGTTTGCTGACAGACCTGGCTCACATCTCACTGATGTCAACTCACATAAACCCTGCAGCTTTCATTAAAAGGGTGGAAAGACAGACGGGACACACTGATTTATGGCTCACAGTTGAGGTGCACGCGTGAAAAACTATCACCGTCGTCAAAACTCATTTGAGATCTGAGGAAAATAAAAATGTGCTTTTTTTTTTTTTTTTGTCTGTTGAAGGAGAGAAGCCATACCAGTGCTCGTGGGAGGGATGTGAATGGCGCTTCGCTCGCTCTGATGAGCTGACTCGCCATTTCAGGAAACACACGGGAGCAAAGCCTTTCCAGTGTGCAGTGTGTAGCCGCTGTTTCTCCCGCTCTGACCACCTCGCCCTTCACATGAAGAGACACCCAACCTAGAACCAACCTCCTGCAACTTAAGTCCATCTTTATTTTTTCAATAAAAAGGGACAAGTAACTGACACATATCATCAAATAAACAAATCAAATCAATTATTCCTCTCACTCCCTAGTGGAGATAGGCTTTGCAGCACTGACCTATAATAACTGTTTTTTTTTTTATTGTAAGAAGATAATATTACTGTTGCCTTATTTTATTTCTACACATATGCCCAAACATGAAAGTCAGTCATGAACAGAATGTTAATATTTGTAATAAACACTTTGAATTTGAATTAGGTTTTGTTTCACTGTCAGTACCAACTTGACAGGAAATCAGCATTTTATCACTGTACAGATAATGTGTCTTATGGCCATTTATGTAGCTTATGCCACACTGTAAGTGCAGAAGTACTGAAGATAAACTGTTGAACAGGAGGGACAATATATTCATATTTTCACCAGCAGATCAAATGATCTGTATAATAATATAAAGATAGCTTATTAATACAGTGAAATTTGCATTCAAATTGTAGATTTCCTAAACACACACACTCACACACTCACTCACACCTGAATAGATAGAAGAATATGTGCATTTTTGGATCAGCTGGTGGTCAGTACTGTACTTACAGTATGACTTAAACACTGCCACAGTTATGAGCGGAACTTAGCAAAGATCTATATTTATTCATGACTCTTAAAGGAACAAAACCTGCTGAATATGATAGAAATTCTATTTATTTCAATTGCATGATGGACATTTTTTTCATCTTTTATACTGAATTTGCTTTTAAGGAAAGTGTAAATGTCTTCCATTAATGTTCAGAAGCAAATCCGAAAGGCATCACTACTTATATTTTTCTCTAAAGCTGAAGAAATGTACCATTTATAAGAATAACACATAACTTGATTTAATTGGTATAAAGCTATATAATAGGTTTTCTTTGTATTATTTTACTTCAGCAATATAGCCGTCACTATTATTACTGAAGAGGGAGAGGTATTTTATTTTTCTCGGAAGTTGTTATAATATGATAGATGAAATAACAGCTCAAACATCCTGACATTATTTTGGCTTCAGATTATGCATGTCCGTATTAGATATCAGGTTTTACACATAGCAGGACGGCGGTATCGTATGAGCGAGGCTGTATCTACATAAGTGGCTTCACATCGGTGTCTGTAGTTTCTTTTTTAGACTCATCTGCCAGTCTCAACATCTGTGTGTCAGTGTATTCAAACACCCTCTGAAAGTGCCTTCGACTGCATTTTTTGACGAAAAATAAAGCTGCACCCTTGGGACAATGTTTCTTTATCAGGTACTCTACTCTGCTGAAGTGATTCTGTGTGTGTTAGCGCCCTCTCCTTATTTTCACAGTATAGTTTTTTTTTTTTTTTTCTTTTCCTATTTATGACCAAGTTTCTTTGTAAATTTGAGCCAGGTTGAACAAATTGATTTTTGAAGTTAATTTCTTAAGATGTACAGTATATATTTTGTATCTGCTGTTTAAGAATGCAGTCTTTAGAATGTTTTTTGGGTGTATAATGAATTTTTACTTTTTTTAATTGCAGAGACTTGTGTATTTTTTATTTTTTTGGCTGAGTCTGAGAAGGATCAAATTATCCAAAGTTATTTTATTCTACACTGTCATCACTTTCTCCAGCCAAGGTAGTGGCTCAGAGAAGTTTGTGCCAGTACAATATTGCAATAATTTCAGCAATGTATATAAACACACTGTTGTTTTTTTTTCTTTTTTTACATTATTGGCACAGATAAAGTATTGCAAAGGAGAGGTATTTTGTTTCATAGCTTCATAATTATGTAGCTTAAATTGATGAAATGTGCTGTAAAGCCATGCAACCCTCACAATGCCAATAAAAGACTTTGTGTTGAATGTGTCAGTTTTATTTTTTGGGTCATTTCTCCAAGAAGTGCATATACTGTATATTTCGTATTAAATATCCTCTCTTACAATAGATCTGTACACTGCAAAAATCTAAATGTTACCAAATGTATTTTTCTCATTTCTAGTCAAAATATCTTATCACACTTAAAATAAGATATAATCACCTAACGTGAGATATAAAGGACTTATTTTTAGACAATAGATCTTGAAAATCTTATTACCCCGCCCCCCAAAGGGCAGGAGAGGGTGTTGTTTTTGGTACGGTTTTTTGCGTGAGGTAGTCCAGAATAGATCCCCTTAATTTTGGTGAATGTAGGTCAAAGGTCAAGGTCACCAAAAATGTGTTTTCACAATGATAAGAGATAGGGAAAATCAGGTAAAACATTTGCGAAGGGCGGGGTTTGTTGTGCCTGGCACCACTTCTTTTAAGATCACTTTCACTTGTTCCATTGGAAGATTTTTTTTTTTTTTTTTTGCTTAATTCAAGATTTTTTGCTTCATTCAAGCAAAAAAATCTGCCAATGGAACAAGTGAAAATTATCTTGGTGAAATTTCTTGAAATTTTTTAAATCTATTGTCTAAAAAAAAGTTTTTATATCTCACTGAAAAGTTACTCTTTAGGTGATTATGTCTTATTTTAAGTTCGATGATATATTTTGACTAGAAATGAGGAAAAATACACGTGGTAAGATTTAGATTTTTTACAGTGTATGCCAAAATTGCATTAGTTTCATTTACATCGTTGTTGGAATAAAATATTATTTACCTCTTCTCGTGAAATGATAGTGACAAATGTGATTTATTCTTGATGGATAAAGTGTAACTGGGGCTCAGTATGTAATCATTGGACCTGGTTAAGGGTGATTACAGATGTAATTAAATGATGTGTTGATTAAATAGGAATGAAAAGAGGAACGTGTCTGAAAACTAAATTTTTCCATATTTGCGAGCAATGGTGTGTATTGCTATGATAATGCAGCAGAAAAAAAATAATGGTGTAAAAGGCAACATTAAATGGTGATTCTTCAAATATATATCATCCTTGCTGTTGCAGGTGATGTGGCTTGTTTGTAATCCCTTGTATGAGTCATAGGTGAAGGACTGACAAAAGTACATAGAGAAACTATACAAACCACACAAGTTGTCTGAACAAGTCCTGAGTACAGGGAAACACCCTCTGGGGATTGTTAAAAATATCACTCCAATTTGCTTTTAGTTTCTTTTTTTACTGTACTTTGCTTATACAGGACAGCATACACAGTACACACAATAGGCTCATGTGAGTGATAAATCATGCATGTGATATACTGCACACCAAAATGCCCGGTGGAGTGGGAATTGAAACCTTGTTATTGCAATCATGTGAATCCTTTGCTGGCTGACAGTAACATTCATCCAGATTGTGTTATAATAAAGTACTCTCCAGGATGTGCTGGGTATTGTCTTATAAGTGCAACTTCTGCTCAGAGACTGCACATAATGCATGCTCTAAAGACAATAACAAAGCAAGCCAGTATTGACCAAAAGAATGTGATTTTTTTTTTTACTTATTGATGTTCTAGTATGCAGGCTGACATAATGTACATACTATAAAAAGGAGGTTATGATTCTTTTGAGTCTCGTTTTTACTTCTTCTGTAGTGATCAAATGTACCATGTCCAAGCTACCGCTGTATATCAGTTATCCCCAATACGACGATTGGGTTTCTGAATGCCAGTGAATGTGAGTGTGGTGCTCATATGTCTGAGGGACATAGAAATACCACATACCATCTCAGTCATAGATAGCAACAGCTCCATAACAGCGTGTTACATACAAAATGCAACTTTATTAACCTTCATGCCTCCATTCATATTAATATACATGTATATTTTTGAACTTATTTTAATTTCACAGCTCCATCCATATGAAAATACAGAGAAAAAAGGCAAAACACTGACTGGATACTTAAACAACTCTTGGAGAAAAGAAAAGCGTAACAGAAAAGGACACCTGTTCTTAAAATTTTGAAAAATATCAGGACTAAAAATTTCTTTTACAGATGTGAAACTCCATGAGCAGAATCTCCCTTTTGAAGCAATGCTGAGCAATATCACAATTTTTTTTTTAACGGTAAGAATGAAAAGATCTGAATATATTTACACTACACTCACTTTACATAAATACAGGAACAACGATTACTGTACGCAATATCAGCAAACTTGAAACATAGGCATTGGCTTCACTACTTAAATCTTCAAAACCAGGAAAGGAAATCAAAAGCAGATGTTACACAGAAAGTAAAATAGATATTGAACTGAGAAGCTTAACATCAGTACTCATTAACAAAGGCGTCAGTCTACAGCTGGAATCCTGATCACAGTGTTTTCCTGCGAGTAAGATTCCTCATTATATTCCACGGAACCGCAATGTTGAATTAATATGATGAAGCTGAAACATCAAGAGGCCTTTGTAACTCAGTTTTGTTCCCCTTAGAGGAAGTGACTTATTGCAAGCAAAGTAATAATGCATGCTATAAACAGCGTGTGAAAATGTTATGGGAGAATGCTGCATTTGACACAATGGCATAAGGCTCAGTGCGAAAATAAAGTTAAACATTAGAGGTCCGACTTGCATAATGTTGTCTGTGCTTTTTCCAAAATTCAGGTTTCTCATTTGAATTTTATTAATTTGAGCACACGTGTTGAAATCGAAACTCTGCACAGAGCAGATTATATTACAAGTTTGTGATATGAGGCACTATTTCATTATTATTGCATAACTTTGACCCTGGTTACCGTTACAAAATTATGCTTTAAAATGAGGAAAGAGATGCTGAAGGGAAATACAATACACCCTGTCCTGTGGAGACACCATCTTCAAGTCTAATTGAGCTTTTAAAAAAAATGTTGGTTTAAGGCATGCAAAGTCATATACTGAATATGCAAGTACATGTGTCGTTGATATGTGCTTGATCAATATAATTTCTAGTCCAGGTAAAGCAAAATAGCAACACAGGGAATCGAGTACCTTAATATAATCAATGTACTGTATATAAATAATTTGTTAATTATAGCAAACACTGATTCAGCCTTGGGAAAAAAACTGATTTGATCATTATCTTACCTAACCATAAACTAAAAAGAGCAAACTGTATGACATCGCATATGATAATTTACATATGATGAATACCATTAGCCCCGTTTTACTGTATATCAAATTAGATAAATTACAGTCTCTGAAAAAGACTTTACATGTATAAATGTATTTCCTGCATCTACTAATCAAAAGCCCTATTTTTCCAATGTATATACAGGCTGTAGAACTTTGTAATAACTTTTATCTTCACTATCACATATATTACAACATTTAAAAAGATCCTTTTTACAGAAAAAAAGTTATATGCAATAACGAAGTGCCCCTCAATCATAAAATGTTCTTATACATATCAATGATAAAATATGATGATGATTATTTGTTTATAAATTGACATCTGAAATAAAATTATTTGAAAATCATACTAATAAACAAACAAGGTGCAGATATGCTTTTGAAAAAACAAAACAAAACAAAACAAAAAAAAGATAATACAACCGGGCATAATGACATGTGCACAAACAATATACATCAGTAATGATAACATGTTGTTATCATTCTCCATTACACCAAAACGAGTGACACATAATGGTGCATGTGTGGAAATGACTTCCTGGATTTGGCTACTTACTGAGAGTGAGGAGGCTGTATACGAGTGTGCATGTGTGTGCATGTTTGTGCATGTGCAGTGTGTATTATGTGTACGAGAGTATGGTTTTCAAGGTGCTATTATCAAAAAGGTTACCATTTCCTTTTACTGGCTTCAGTCCAAGAAATGCATTTAGCAAGTGCTATCAAATGATATGGGTTGCCCTGATGCTCTAGGGCTTATGTCTGCAGCTCTTACACAGGAAGAGAAAATAATTCAATATATAAATGTCTTTTAATATAACTATAAAATTTTTAAAATAAAGTTCCTGGATAATGCTAAGTGATGTTGTTTTACAGATATTCCTGTTTGCCAATAACTGCATCTTCTAAAATGTAACCTTACTGCATATACAGGACTATTCCTTACACATGTAAATACGTATACTGTATAGTACTTGTACACCTTTGTATGTATGTGTGCACATGTGTGAATCCTCAGTTTTTCAGCATTTGTAGAACCAAATCTCAGGTAAATTAGATAATAATCTTAACATATATCTGGTCTGAGGTGAGAATGTTTCAAGTGACTTTCTGTATTTGAGATACATAAAAAACAAAACAAAAATAAACAAAAAATCAAAAAAAAGAGGAAAAGGAGCAAATCACAAACTGCTTGCAGGTTCAAAACAAGACACACATCAAACTAGAGCTTGTGCTGGAGCTACAAATCAGCCAGTAACAGAAGGGGTTGTGTTACAGAGTGAAGAGATGGCCCAACAAGAAACTTCTCTGCAACGGGCGAACCCTTAGATATTGACATCAGCAAACCGAACAAAGAGGAGGTTGGCGTTCCTTCTTATCAGTTTGTTCAAAATGTATTGCTCTTCTACAGTACATCGTACATTAGATACCACAATGTCCCTGCAACACGGCAGCCGGTGTCAACGTCAGCTTCTAGTCAAGTGCCGCTGTGCAAAACTACAATGCAGATACCTTTCTAAACCAGCTGAGAAAACTGAGCTGAATATTAAAACAGACAGAATGAAAGCATGAGTCTGTAAGGTGCCTCTTTTTTCACATACTGGAAATCTCCTCTGATTGTTTTAAAGTTCACTGTACATGAGGGGTTGTATTTTTCTGTGTCAAACATAAGCAAAGCAGGCAATTTAAAAAAAAAAAAAAAAAGAAAGAAAAAAGCAAGAGTCAAAAACAAAACATCATATTGAAAGTATATTAATCCTTTAAGATTGCACTTTACTGATTGCTAATCACAGCACAAAATCCACCAAAGAATTTTTTTTTTTAAGAAAATGCTTTCAAGAGGCTCAACATAAGAGATAGCACTGATGAGATTTGGGGTAATCCGGCCCTGTAATAGGGTAATCAATGGTGAGTTCCTTTGCTGGTGTGATGATATGCATGCCCAGTTTCCACTGTTTGAAAAAAAAAAAACCAATGAACAGCTGAAACTAGATGTGTTGATGAGGTGGATCCATCCTGGTTGTGGTTACTTGAATCAATCCCATTAATGTTTGCTGGCTATGGGATAGGTGAAAGTCCAGCCCTCCTTCAGCTTCAACATAGGATGCCTAGGGTTTAACAGCAGGCTCCGGCAGGCAAAGGAAACCATACGTGGTGAAACAGTTCCCTCTGCTGGTAACAAATTACAAACAGGGAGGCACGGTGCAACAATACTGCCTGTAGCTCCAACTAAGCCCAAGTCCTTTCCTGTGGTCCATTCCAGGTCCTCTCTCTGCTTCAACAGAGCTCATACAGGAAATCCATTCCACAAAATGGGGTCTTTCACATTATGAATGCTGGAAAAGCAGCGATTTGAACAATAATGAAAAGAAAAGATACCAAAAGAGACAGTTGCGATTGCATTATTTTTTTTCTTTTGTCCAAATAAAGAGTGCGAATTAATCTTAAAAATCTAAGAGAAATATTTACGAACAGTGCTGTAAAAGACAGTTCCCTATTATACTCCGAACAATGACAATAAAAGATCCTGCCGTCTATTCCTTCCAACCCACTGAGGATCCAGAAGTGACCCTGTTTTGTGCTCCACAAGCTCTGTGCACCTCTTCATCTTCTCTCCTTACAACGGATGAGAGTGTGTATGTGTGAGAATGTATGTGCATGTCCAGGCCAGCTGAATAACATTCACAGGGAGATCCCGCTCCCCCGGCTGCCTGTGTAGGTGTGTCTGTTCCACTGATCTTTCTTTCCTTATCCCTCCGTGTGATTCACACCAGCATATGTCTCCGTCGGTGCAGGGCCAAGTGGTCAGATCTGGAGAAGCTGCGGTCACAGTCTGCACACTTGAAAGGTTTGACCCCCGTGTGTTTTCTGTAATGCCTCGTCAGCTCATCAGAACGGGCGAACTTCCACGTGCAGCCGTCCCAGGTGCATTTGTATGGCTTTTCCCCTGGAAACGAAGACAGCGCAAGGTCAATAGATGGTAGATCACATTGTCAGGGCTGTCACTGGCTCATTTACATATTCACAATAACACAGCCAGTGGCCATACGTCGGCCTCGATACAAATGATAATAAGATGTCCAGATAATAACAGGCTGTCCCCTAAAAAAGCCAGCACCTTTAAGGTAAAACTAATGTCCATGCATCATAATGCACTGAAAGAATAATTATAAGGAGTTATGAAATGATGTAAATATTTTAAAACAAAAACTTCATGCATATTTTATATTTTGTGGTGTGTTCTGAAGATTCAAGGCTTCCAGTAATTTTTGTTCAATTTCTTAAGAGGTGTATGCAGTTTTATAGGTAAACTGAATAACATAAGACTTAAAAGTTAATTGGGTTTTGCCATCCATCATAATCAATAAATCTGAATTAGTGAATAATGTTTAGTAAATTCCACTGGATGCATTTCCTGTGGAATCGTTTATGCATTGCTTATACAATGTCGCAATAAATATCACAACATTCATTTGCCATCAGGGAAGAAAATAAAATCCATCAGACCGTTGCATTACGTCTTCTCCGCCACGTACCAGTGGGTGATTTTCAGTTCGAGATTCTCAGTGGGGTTAATGTCTGGTGGCCAATCCATGTATAAAAATCACGTTTTATGCTCTGTGAGCCACTCTTTGACAATTTGAGTCTCGTGAAAGCTGGTATTGTCGTCTTTGAACATGTCTGTGTCACTAGCACCTGCTTATTCAGTATCATCAGGTTCAGCTAATTTTATTTTTGGACACGTAACGTTACTGAACTGAGACCTGACCAACCGAAGCATTGTCCCATCATAACACTGCCCCCACAGGCTTGTACTGTAGGCACTAGGCATGATGGGTAATCACTTCGGCCTCCTCTTTTCTCATCCTGATGTGCCATTACTCTGAAAGAGGGTCAATGTGGACTCTTCAGACCACATGACCAGTTTTCATTTGAAACCCTCTAATTGCTGCAATAATTAACTAATGGAGGAATCTGAACTGTTTATTTCTGTCCAGGTGGTAACTTTTATTGGCTGAACAGTGTATGACACTACTGCTATTCCTATTATTTCCTAATAAACACAACCCAAAAGAACTCTGACAATCTGAAAAAAGTGACTTTCATGATTATGTAAAAAAAGAAACACAAACATGCCATAATAACTGATTTTTGTTTTGTTTTTGAGAGTTAAAGACAGAGTTGGGACAGAGTGTAATACACTGGTATTCATGCTTGTAATTTCTTTTTGTCATTTTTATATACTGAGCTGTTAAACTGAGATAACATTGAGGAAATAATTAGTGACTTCTCAGTTTGACTTGAGTTCCTCTTTGCTGTTTTTGTTCTACTACAGTTTTGAGTTGGACTGTGGTCAACAAGTAATATTATACGTAGGTCTATATGAGTCAGAAAACATCATAATTAAAAATGAAGCGTCAGAAAAGCCTTAACACAACATTACTCATTCATAGAATCTGAAAAAGTGATGTGTTAAAAATGATTACGAATAATTATTTAATACTAATATGGCTAATATGTGCTTATAAAACATTACAAAGCTTATCAGATGTGTTCAGCATCTTTACTGTAGTATAGTGTATGCATTTTAATGTAATTTGTATTGATATAAATGTACAGCCTCAGAAAAAGCTGGAACAATTTCGAAAATACAAGATAAATCTACTC
>JAPTMW010000015.1:19297018-19312344 GCA_029822955.1 Ostorhinchus angustatus | reverse complement strand
GACACTGTTTCAGATGCTTTTCAATCCTCATTTTCAAACCCCTTTTGATTGTGTCCAGACTTTCGGAGGAAATTAACCCCTAAGTGAACTACACTGTGCAGCAATGATGTACTCGAAAAGTGCTGCAATGGCACTGCTTTGTTGAAATAGGAAGAATGTCATGTGTTTTTCCACGCAATACAAACATTTGTGCTTCATGCTAACCGGGCTTTGTGGGTCACTTCATGTTAGCTCGTGCAAGACTGGTTGTGTTTTTGATTGTCTTCCGGGAATCATCTGCGATATAAGAAATAATTAAAGCAATTCAATCTTTTAGGATGTCTCCACAGTGTCTGTATTTAAAAGATCTTCAGTTTGTTTAAGGGCAGTGCAGTTGAAATTGGACAGAATGAAAACTGAATTGCACAAAGAGTGTACAGCTATAGCTACTTTTTATTGTGTTATTATTATTATTATTTATAAATTTTCCCCTTGTTTGGCCAAACCAATGCATGCACGTGTAACCAAAATATATACTTTTCAGTATTATGAAAGCAAAAACTGTAAGACGTGTAAGTGTGGGAAAATATAACAAAGTACACGGTACAGTGAGCTGAAATATCTGCAGCTGTGGTTTGCTTTTAGCCGGTTTATTATTATGTTGATTATGTTCACAACCCTCTGTCCATATTTTAAGTTGGTTCACGATCCTAGTCCCTTTCATATCTTATCTGTATCTGTGCAGGGGCTCTGGAGCTAAAGCAGTAGAGAGAGCACAAATGGAGGTGTTGTGTCTGTACAGGATCAGGATGGGACAGTGAACCCATGAGGCAGAGCTTTTGTTTTCAGATTCTGGTTGTTCAATGATGTGAGGTTTCTGTTCACGTTGTCATTCTTGAGCTGTTAAACACGGAATGAGACACATGACTGAGGAACTTAGAGGGCATAAAGAACTTAGATGTATGAAAAAGTAACCATCGAAGAAATATTTGCATAGTTAAGGAAATTTCGGTTGTAGAATTTAATTATTGCTTAAAACTTGAAATTAGTTATTCTCTCTTTCTTTATCGTGTATCTTGATTAGACTTTTAAAAAAATATTATTATTATTATTATTCCACATCAACACTTTTGCAAGTGCTGCTGTTAAAATTGTAAATTGTTCATAGAATGGCAGTGTTTATTACAGAATCAGATTCTATTTTTACCCCGCCCGCTAAAGGGGAGGCGAAGGTGTTGTTTTTGGTTCGGTTTTTCTGTTTGTCAACAACTTCATGCCAAAACTACTGGACCTATTTCCATGAAATTTTCAGGAAAGGTGCGAGGTGGTCCAGAATAGATCCCATTAAATTTTGATGAGTGTAGGTCAATGGTCAAGGTCACCAAAAATGGATTTTAGCAATGATAAGAGATAGGGCAAATCAGGTAAAACGTTCGTGGGGGGCGGGGTTTGTTGTGCCTGGCACCACTTATTATTTTTGTTTGTTTGTTTTTAGCTGATTGGACCAGCCACCTGTTCAGTTACTCATTAGTTCATTGCCTGGAAAAGTGTTTTTGTTAAGTATATTGCGACTATTTATGTGTTACATTTATGATTTTGTTTGAGGTATTACTTGTTTTGTTAATCTGTGTGTAATTAATGTACATGTGTTTCTTGCAGTGTGCCTTACCAGACTGTGGACCATGATGGACAGAAGAAAAGCCTTAACTATACCATTTACTGTTGATAAGGATAATTTGGTATGTTTATCATTCTCCAGGTTATAGGAGTGGATAGCAGTGAGGGCTAGGTGTTTGACAGCTTATGTGTGCATAGAGAAGTCAGCATCATTTTGCATAGTTAAAGCTGCTTCAATTGTGCTGTTGTGTTGCACTGTGTGATTCACAGATTCCAAGGCTAAAACAATTAAGACTTCACCAAACAATTATGCTATCTGCTGAATACATTTTTGCTGAGTAGTTAAGCATTTAGCATAGAAAATGTGTATTTTCATTTATTCCACCTTAAAGTAAATTACTTATAACCATTTGTCTCATTTGGGACTGTTTTGCTATTTTTGGTTAAAACATACTAAACTATTATTCAACCAACTAACTGATTAGATATTTACAGCTTGCTGTAAAGTGACTAAGTTTGGGTTAAACCCACAACCAAATTAATGATAAATTTAATACATGAGCCACTATGTGCATATAGATTTAATACTAGTTAAGCACTAGTCATTGACTTTTAATTAATGCTTGGTTTGCATTTACAAGCCTTTAGCGGTTATGTGTAACTTATGGCAACTAACCAACCTGTGAATTTTAGATGGAAAACCCACTCAGAATCCCCACATCATATCTTTCACCAGAGTGTGGGAAGTTAGAAGGACAGGTACACTAACAATTCTGGTCTGTTTTGAATAACATAACATGTGTTACTCTGTAATGTATAGTTCAGAATAAATGTTTTTTTTTAATTGACATTTTTTTAACAGGTATCTTGGACTGCATTTGCTGGATGCAAACCCAAACGTCACCGTGATTCTCAACATAGAAATGGATCCATGATGTTTGATCACAACCACGCAGCTTTGGTCAAGATGGGGCTAGCCAGGTATGCAGGACTAGCCTTTCTCAAATATGTACCTGGTTATTGTTGTAACCATTCTCTCAAACCAACAAATACCTTGTGTAGTTCATACTGAGGGCTGCGTTTTCTATTACATTTTCTATCTGTTATCTGTTTAGATGTGTAGTTAATTGCAATTTGTTAAACATTCACAAGGTGGGGCTCTTCTTCTAGATGTGGGTCAACAGTGTCCCTTTGAATTTCCTTTGATTCCACAACAGTTTGCTTAACCTGTAAAGCCCCAGCACTACTTTTATGTCAGTTCCCAGATTAAATGTTCTCTACATCTGATCTTTCCTAAGTGATTTATCACCATTTATTTAGAATAATATCCTCAGTATTTTGTATTATATTATTATAAATAAGGTATTTTCCTCTATTTAATTGCAGGTACTCTCATGCCTGCAGTAAGTCCAGAATGCTGCGGCACGACTTTTAACAGGGGCCAAAAACTTGAGCACATTACACCAATTTTTGCACCTTTGCACTGGCTCCCTGTTAATTTTAGAATTGATTTTAAGATTTTATTGTTTGTTTTTAAAGCTTTGAATGGACTGGCCCCACAGTACATCACGGACCTCATCCAAATTTATACACCGACATGCACTGAGGTCCGAGGGCCAGCTCCAGCTTGTGGTGCCTAAGACCAGACTTAAAACCAGGGGGGACAGGGTGTTCTCTGTGGTTGGCCCCAGACTCTGGAATGCCCAACAGCCTCTACGGTGGAGTGTTTTAAGTCTCGTCTTAAGACCCATTTTTATTCTCTGGCTTTTAACTCCACATGAGTTGTGTGGTCCTCTGTGTCTTTTATTTCTTTTATTTATTTGTATTAGTTTTATTACTTTTAACTATTTGATTTTATTTATTTATTTTTAGCATTCCTGTAGTTTTATGTATTTTATGTATTTATTGTGCAGCACTTTGGAAACGATCTTGTTGTTTAAATGTGCTGTATAAATAAAGTGGATTGGATTGGATTAATTCACTTATCATGTAGATGTTCATAAAAGCTCAGATTAAAGTTGAGCGTTATTATATAAAAAAACAGACAAAACTGCAGAAAAAATGATTTTTTTATATAATATCTGTACACAAGTCTTGTCTCCATCAACTATTATTTATCAAACTCCATGGGTTTTACTGGTGAATTAATGTTTTAGAAGATGGTGGTGTTTCCACATTCACTACAGAGCCTCTGAATGTCCAAATGGGTCATATTTGATGTCCCTGAAAAGATTACAAACTGCATTTAGCACCAATTATTTACATGAATTGATAGGATTAGTGGATCAACAGGTATTAGACATTTTAGGTCAGTAGATGCTTTTGGTCAACAATGGATGTTTGGGTCTTTATGGGTTAAAGTGTAGCTAAATTCTAGACTGCTGTTGACCAATGAAATTAAAAGAATGTTTAGAAAACAAAGGAAAAAGCATTGAAAGCAAAAATGTAAATGTTATAAATTGGTTAGGGGTGGGAGGGCTCTGAGACATGCCCAATCATACAGAAAAATAAAAATACACACATTGGATTTATCAGTAAGCTATAAAATACTATGGTTGCTTTAATAAAGAATAGTAATAAGTAACATCTGACCATATCCACGCATCTCTGATCAACAGTAATAATGTAACTATATTGTCCAAAGTCACACTCGCCACTTATATAGATCCTTTTATTCACACATCAGGGCTTAAAAACAGTCCGTATTATTCACTTTCACTGTTGCAGTGGCAGTGAAAAAACCCCTCTGCTTACTAACTAAAGTGAAGTAATTTGATTTGGATCATTTAATGCTTCATGCATGTGGTGCTTTTAAATATCTACTCCTTATGAAAAGATAGGATTAATGCAGTATTTCACACATTTATTTGATCGGATAGACTTGTGCGTACCCTTGGTCATGCCCTGCTGTACAGTCTAAGATATCTAGTTTATTATCTGTATGTTATGGTTACACTTTTGAAAATCACCTTCACTACATGAAAAAATAACATCTTCCAAGCTGCAACTACACACTGAAAATAGCCATTTGGACAAAGACATCTGATCTTTTTACGTGCCGTATTCTGTTGTAGTGAGTCATTCTAATACCATAACGTGCTTTTTCGTGTGCTGCTGTTAAAAAAAAAAACATCTTTCTCCTGACAATATTTTGCAAATGCACTCTCGCTGCATTCTGTGTCCTGTACCAGCCACAGTGAACATGATTTGCTTAAAGAACAACTCAAACCACCCACAGAGCTTTTGCTCCAGGGCAATAGCATCACAAACCAAGTGAGGAAATACATGTGTCTATGTGAGATTAGTACAGTGGTGATGAAAGCTGCCACCTTATGTCATCCTCCACCAGATCAGCCAATAGAATACATTTTGTTTTATTCATTTGCAATAGCTAGGATGTTAACCTGCAGAGGGCAGTGTAAATGTATATTTAAAACACTGAGTATTGGGAGGTTTAGTTTACTTGCAAGGTGTATTTGCTTTATGAAATTTAGTGTAAGTGCCCTTATGCAATCATATTGCAAGTTCTGAGTAAGACAATTTTAATCATAGCATCATTATATATTTGAAAAATATGGTATTAATATGGTATTATTAATAATATTTTTTTGTGCTTTATTAAAAATGATCATTAGGTGATTTGTTAAGGCTTTAAAATTATAGTGTGTTATCATGACTTTTTATGTATTACCCCATCATTCCACTTGGTCTATAGTTTTGTAGAAAGAGATTAAATGAGCTAAATTGTACGTACTTTTATTAGATGAATTGGAAAACAAGTGACAAAACAGTGCTGGTGCTGGTGTTTTCAATGTTTTTGATGAAGTGTTAATACACATATATATAGTGGTTTATGTACATTTTTATAATTGATGTATAAATCTCCCACTAGAAAGAACCTGTAAAGTGAATATATTGTAATGTGTTGACAGTGTTTGAAGTAGATCTGGTAGCTCTGACACAAAGCCATTCTCTCATTTATTCAAAGAATTGCACATTTTGACCTAAGACTGTATCTTAGAAACTACATCCAACCAGCCTTTTCTCCTCAATTTTGCTTTATTAGTGACTCAGACTTTGTAAAGTTTCACTTCTTTTATTCTGGAGGTATATTACTTGTTTGTAATATATTCATTAATCTTGGCCTTTTGTCTTAACCAAACCTGTAGCACCGTAACGTTCTTCCAAACAGCAAATATGGACACATCATCACCTTATG
The DNA here is from genome assembly GCA_029822955.1 of Ostorhinchus angustatus. Classification (NCBI taxonomy): domain Eukaryota; kingdom Metazoa; phylum Chordata; class Actinopteri; order Kurtiformes; family Apogonidae; genus Ostorhinchus; species Ostorhinchus angustatus. The sequence goes on along the minus strand of JAPTMW010000015.1, from coordinate 19,306,529 downwards.
TTTGAACATTTTTGAATACATTTCTTATCTCTGTGTGGGATTTTGCATATTTGTGTAAGTTGCTTAAACTTTGCTTATAAAATGTGTGACACTAGGCTCACTTTATCAGTATGACAACACACACTCCTTATCTACACCAGTTGACTTGTGTGCCCCTCCCTGTGGATCAGCTGGTGTACCTGATGTCAGCTCTGCAGTTTAATATGAGCTTTACCTTTAATGTTGCACAGGAAATCTGCAAAGACTGTGAATAAGTCTTTCTCTGTTTTGTCCTGTAGGAGGAAGCCTTATTTAATTCTGACAGATGTCCTGAAGACAGAGCTGGGCAGAGCTTTCATGGAACAGAGAAAAGCGGCCTTTAACTTACAAAATAAAGACCTAGTGTACAGCAGGGAGCGGCGTCGGTGCAGAGAGCAGACTCCGATCTACAGAGACAAGAGGCTCAGGGAGGTCAAGGATCTGAAGAGCAAGACTGTCACCCCAAAACGGAAGCAGACCATCACCCCCACATCCGTCCGGTACGAAACACTGTGGTGACTAATGAGCCGAGTGTGTGCCATTTGACATAAAGAATGCTTCTACATTTGTGAAAGCTGAAATATCACAGGGATGTAGTAATGAGTTAATGAGGGGCCCGAGCATGATCGCCCATTTGTTTTGGTGAAAGCTGCTCCGGTGTTTTTCCAAAAATGTCTTTTACATTTTACAGACCTTGTTTTAATAGCACTGTTTAGAATATGATAGTTCTGGGTCCCATAGTGTGACTTAACACCTCAAAAGGTTTCCCATTTACAGTTGCAGAAAATAAGGACTTGAGTGTGAATAATGGTTCAGACAATGGACCCTTCATACATGAAAACTGAAGTTGGCTTATTTGATTTAAACTGAGAAATTTTAGAGTGGCTTGGCCCGCTGAATATTTGGCTCTCTGCATTTTCCAGTGACAAAACTGCTGGTGATTTTATTTCGGAACAATACCACACAGAAGGATTTCACAACTTGAGATTCTGGGTCAAATAAGTGTTTCTGTGTTTGATTTTACGCTCTCTGTTTTTATTTTTTTATTTGTTTTCAAGTAGAGACTCTTATAAAAAATATCTTGCAAATTTAGTTTTGCACTGCCTTGCTGGAAAACAAAATGTACAACAGTGTTTTCTAATGTATCCAGGTCCAGACTAAAGTTAAAGAATGATGATGACATAGAGGACAAAGATGAAAACGGAGACGTTCAAGAGGTGAAAATAGGCAAGGACCAGAAAGAAGACTATAAGTTCGCTGAAGTTGTAGGTGGGTACACATGACGAAAAGTACACAAAGGTGTTTCTGTAAATCTTCTCTTTTTATCATCTTAAAATAATCTTTAAGTGACAACCTGATCTTGCTTAAGTATTTCACTCAGATTTAATTTTGGGCTTAAGAAATGTGATGGTTTTTTTGTACTTTTTGCTCATGAGTAAATATCAAAGCACAGCAGTTGCTATAATTGTAAGTGCGATTATTTTATCAACAGAAAAACGTAACTGGAGTTGTGTTGTTCCACAGTTTTGTTATAAGTTGACCTCCTTTTATCTGTTTCTTTCAGATTGTGGACTGTCATTGAGGTGGGAACATCCTGAGGATACAGGACACTGTAAATTCACCCCAAATAAAATCAACGACAAATGGACTGGTCCAGAAAATGAATTGCAACACAGTTTGGTGCGCACCTTACATGTAATTTACAGGGTTCAGATGAGTCCCTCAAGTTTATCTTTTTTTTTTCCTGAGAATGTTGAAAGAAGGTGAAAGTCCCCAAAAAATAAAGGAGCTTTTGTATGTGTTTTTTTGTATCAACAGAAGAGGAAAGTGAAAGATGCAGAGACCCAAAGCACGGAAACATGCTCCCCAAAACGTCCACGTGAGAGTGTGCTGCGCCTCTCCGGGTCAAACAACAAAGATGGAGGAACAGCTCCTACACAAATTTGCTTGGAGGAAAGTGCAGAAGACAGGGATTTGGAGAACCCAGATCATGGCATCCTGCAGTTCACAGTGGGGGTTGATGAGAACAATGGAGAAATGCTGATCCCAGTTACGAGCCCCAGTTCTGGAGACTTAAATGCAGCAAGTATGTTTTCTAGCAAGGGTACTGCAATTAAAACTACCCCCTCTGAACCTAGTAATCAATAACCAGAAAATAATCGAAACCTGGCAGTATTATTATATTGATAAACCTTTTATTTGAGTCACTTAAAGACAGATGGACAAAGGTTGAAGACACTTTGTGTTTGTGTGTGCTGTAATCATAAATAGAACTCTAGAGACCATCTGATTTAGTACTCACCATCTGGTCCCTTTGTCTGAGCCTTTTTAATACATCCTTAATCAAATGGGCTTTAGTGCTCCTAAGTGGCAAAGTAAACAAATTCAGGTAAAAAAAAAACTTTTACCTCAGAGTTAGGGGTTAATTGTTTTCCCTGCCTCATGGATGGGTTTCTGATGCTGTTTGTCATTTTGTCAGTTTAATTTTACCTGTGTTTGTGGATGTCCTTGTCATTGAGAGACGTACTTTAGCATAGATTCCAGGTAATTTCATTCTGGATTCATGTATCCTTTCTGTGTATATTTCAGTTGTGCTCTCCAGTGACGATGAGGAGGGTGGAGAAGGCACAGTGGCACAGAGGAAACCCCCACATGAAGCTGTGACCCTACAGCTGGAAGCCAAGGGCATAGAGGACATGCAGGTAGAGTTGAATGTATCATTGAAGAATATAAGGAAAATATAGACATGCTTGCTTCATGGACTGTGGAGTTTTCGTATTGCACTTGTATCAACCATGACATGTCTGTCCTTTACACGTTTGTGTGTGAAACTCTGATTACAGCAAACAGGACAGAAGCAGCACAAGTGTAAAGGACTTTAAACCTCTGTAGAGTTGGGCTGTAATCCCTAAATATTTTCAATGAAACTGTAACCTATGATGGAAAGATCTGAAGGCTTACCATCATTTTGACAGATCAGAGCACTGAGTGTGGTGTAGCCTGACTTTAAGTAATTTATCCACAACGGTGTCAGTGAGTCTGCATCCCCTCTGTGAGTGCAATCAAAGAACTACAGAACGGAGTGGCTGTAACCATGATGACTCCTGGGGCAACGGCTCAGCTCTCTGTGGTGGCTGTGTCGTTGCACTGCTGCGTGTAACTTGCAAACCTCATGGTCACTTTTCAATGGACCGGGTTCTTGTATTGCTTATATTTTTCATTGTGCAGGATCATTCGATAGTGGCTGCAGCTGCACTGTTGCGTATGCAGTGGGATTTCCTCCCAATGAAATGAGTACTTGGGTAATCTTGTGGAGTCTTACCAACTTCTGATCACTTCTCTGGAGAACTTATGCACTTATGGCACTTTTTTTTAATATCAAACAAGGCAGTGCTGTTGATGCTCCAAACATAATTTCGTTGTCTTCTGTGACAATGACAATAAATCTTGAACTGAATTGAAATCTACTTTTGAAAAAGTGATGCTGTCAATTCTGTTGTCCAGTTTGGCAAAAGAATGCAGGTTTGGTGGTCAGAACAAACTCACCACAGCCATAAACAGTTACCTGTCTGAGGCAAAAACATACTTCTACAAAACTGCATGTTCATGTTTATTTAGTTTTTTTTCCACATCCATGTCCTTTTAAATGCATACTTTTAATATTTGTTCTCTATTTCAATTCTTGTTTTGATTATGCTATTTATTATTTAAAAATGATGGCAATAATAGATTGTGACAAAGCCCAGTCCATCAAAAATGACTCTTCTACAGGCTCTCATAGTTTTTTATTCCATGACTATTTTGAAACATACATTTACCTGCTGGTGTGGTTGACAGTGTTTTGAAATGTACTTACCCAGTGGAAAATCACATTTGGTGCTTGGCAAGCATTAATTTCAGACTTGGAACAGATGCCAGCAGACCTAGCAGATTTTAGTCTTTTAAAGATTCTTTAACTTTCAAAATTACACACATAACAAGCTATGAAAAACAGAAGATAAAGATAAATCACCAAAAACGCCATGCATTCTTTTGTTTTGTCATAATAAGAGGTTGGTTTTATTACAGTACTGTACAGTTTCCTCTGTGTCACAACTGTATTTTTCTGAGACCAAGACACTGGTGATAGTTTTGCAGTTGTGTTAACATTTGACATTATCTTTTAGCAGATCGCTTACATCTGCCCAGTAGGGAAATCATTTGGAAATCCTATGCTTATTTATTTATTTTTGTTCTACTACTGTAAGTTATATTGTACTTTACATGTGTTACAGGTGTTGCATGTAGTTGTAGATGAACATGCTGAGACAGTGGCAGTTTCACCAATGTCCCCTGTGGAGAACACTTGTCTGGGGTTAGCCTTCACCACCTTGCACTGTGGATCGTACCAGGGAAAGGCCAATGGAGACCTCTTGGTAATAAAAAATAAGCCTAAACAGAACTGATTGTCCTCATGGCATCATATTTAGTATTGATACCATTCAGAACTATCTTTTCTTGTCCTTTCACAGGTAACAGACACAAAAATCATCATCCCATTAAAAGGTATGTGTATAACTGGTTATTTTAAGTCCTGATGGGAGAACTCTTCAGGTCACTGACTCTGGACTAATTCCCTGAGTTACCTGGTCTACTCTCAGCTCCTACTATCTTACAAACTCTGAAGAACATGCTTCTTGTTTAGCCTGTCTGAGAGAAGATGAGGCCAACCTGCCTGTGACCTTTGCTCTTGATTGTATAAACTCTCACCCAACAGTTTTGGTCTGTCTGCACACTTGTTCTCCTTCAGCTTACTGTTCTATTTCAGATACTAAAAAAGTGTGCGTGTGTAGGGGATTAGACCTACGAAGCTCTAGTGCACTTTCACCTTTGATCCTGTGAAATCTTCACTAGAGAACTAGCACGGTTATCCCATTAGATCTGATCTTGCCCATGCGTGAGATAGGCCTGTCTTTGTGAATATTAAATCTTGTCTGTCTATTAACATGTCCCCCAAAATATGGGATCACAGAATAATAACCACTCTAGATGTATCACTGTCATGTTAGGTGAAAGACGGGGATTTAACATTAGAAATAATCTCAAACGCATCCTCTTCTTGTCCCCAGACCTTAGTGAACAGGTGGAGGTGATGTTAAGCATGGAACGCAAAGAGCTGAGGAGGTACAGTATATGGGACCAGGAGGAACTGGAGGACCAGGGACTTTTCTGTAAGGGGAACGAGAAGCCGCCACCTGCTATTGTCCTGTTATATATGTCAGAAGCTGCTGCAACTGCTCTACAGTGTGACCTCTGCACACTGGGTGCTAATGAAGATGGAAGCAAAAACACTGGTGAGACATGTTCAGTACTTGGGGTCAATGGAGGCTTGTCTTGTATTTAATATAAAGTTTTTGCCTTATATTTTGTGAAAAGCTGTAGAAAGCATAGATGGAAAACAAGACTTGAATTCAATTCCCAGTAAAGCCACAGTAAAACAAATTGGCCAACGTCAATACATAACTGCCATGTAGCCATTGTCAGGTCTGTCAAGTGTCTACATTTTTGTTGTTGCAGATTGCATCTCTATATTTCAGACTTTACTTTCAATGTTACATTTTGTGTTGGGTTTAGCCTGTAAAAAAACTTAACAAATCTCTGAAAGCACATTAACTTTAGGACAAATGTGTATTAATCATGGTATAACAAAACCAATAGTAACTAATGCAAACTTAGCACCCTTCCAGCTAATGTGGCATCTCCTCTTAGTAAAAATAAACCCATATTTGTGCACGTGATCAGTTGAAAATTTGTTTTTGTTAATTTTACTTGCATATAATGTTAATAAATGCAAGTTAGACCAGATTTTGCACAAGAACAGCACATTTTGTGCTTGATTGGAGCTTATTGAAAATAACAGACATGAAACCTGCTTGAACTTTGTGCAACGAATTACTGAAATTAAGAAAAGAGTAGGGGAAATTAGAAAAAACATAAAGCCATCAACAAACATTTGCCGTCATCCAAAATTGTTCTGTATTCTCATTTAGTGCTTCACTAAAGTCCAGTATAGGTGTGTGTTTGCAATGCATTCATAATTGTCTGTAGAAGATGAAGACTTGAATATTAAATATTTTATCATATCCCCCTTGGTGTTCATCTTTATCTTTCATTATAGTTATGTTTTTATTTTTGTTTTTTAGAAAAACCCAGCCCATTTGTCCTTCTCACTCTGAAGGATCAGGTGGAGGGAATGATGGGGGCTTTGTTACGCTCTCTCCTGGACATTGACTGTCTCAACGGTCTTGCACATGAGGATTCAATAATGGATAATACTGAATATAGTTTTACTGGTTTGGACTTCACTGGTCCAGTTCTGACACTGGATGATAGTGTGGAGATGATTAGAAGAACTGGACTGGATCCACACCTGCTTAAGCTTCTAGGCCAAGAGGGCACAGACCCTGGACTTGAGACAGACCTGGACTGTGCACAACTGGAGACAGACCTGGACTGTGCACAACTGGAGACGGACCTGGACTGTCAGCTGGAGACGGACCTGGACTGTCATTTGGAGACGGACCTGGTCTGTCCACAGCTGGAGGCGGACCTGGTCTGTCCACAACTGGAGACGGACCTGGACTGTCAACTGGAGACAGACCTGGTCTGTCCACAACTGGAGACGGACTTAGAAACAGACTTGGACTGTCTACAACTGGAGACAGACCTGGACTGTTCACAACTGGATACAGACCTGGACTGTCCACATCTGGAGACAGACCTGGACTGTCCACAACTGGAGACAGACCTGGACTGTCCACAACTGGAGACAGACCTGGACTGTCCACAACTGGAGACAGACCTGGACTGTTCACAACTGGAGACGGACACCGCTGCACCCATTCAGCCAGAGGATGAGCCAAAGCAAGAGTCAATAGGAAAGCTAGAACTAACAGCAGAGCATGAAACAAAGCTACAAATCCAACCGGAAGTGAATCAGAAGCAACAAGACCATGAACAGCCATCTGAGGTGAGTGGACTACATGATCTGTCACCAGTGATGATTAAATTACACATACTGTATGGCATGCTCCAATGTTATATGGATATTACATGTTTACTAATCGCTTCTTCAACAGAAAAGCAGATCAGACCTCGGCCCTGTATATACACTATGCCATCGTAGACTCAAAGGATCCTACTCTGTGTCCTTGTGCAAGTCAGACTCCAGCTGGGTTAAATATAAACATCAGGGGCTGCCTCAAAGGCAAGTAACCTCCATGTGTCCTGCTACTGATCCAACAGGGGATGGCAGGTGGAGTCCACAAGGGGTTCCATGCATCCACAGCAGTTGTCTTTTGATAATAATAATCTAATGGAAACCTTTTAAAACATTTGTTGTAAGGCTTTTGGTGTAACCATGTGCACCAACAGTTATTACTACATGTATATTTTTTTACTGGAAATACTACATGACCTTCTGTTTCTTCTCTACTTCTGCTTAGGTTAATCCAGTTTCCTCCTCCGCCACTCAAGGGAGGAATCACTGTCACAATGGAGGACCTGCAGTGCCTTGACAGTGGGCAGTATCTCAATGATGTTATCATTGATTTTTATCTGAAGTAAGTCTACATTTGTAAACAAAAAGCATCACTGAAGATTTCTCTGTGGTGAGCAAAGACACTTTGAAACTAAGCTTGCTCATGTCTTGGACCAGATACCTCCTCCAGAATGCCTCTGAGTCTGTGGCTGAGCGCTCCCACATCTTCAGTAGCTTTTTCTACAAACAGCTGACACGCAGGGACAACGCCAGTGAAGGCGGCACTAGCGACTCGTAAGTTTCTGCAGGTTTTTATGTGAATGTCAGGTTTAATGACGATCTCACAAATGTCCATGTTTTTGTATTTGTGTGCATCCAGCTGTCAGAGGCAGAGGCGGCACCAGCGGGTTAGAACATGGACACGACATGTGGACATCTTTAACAAAGATTTTTTGTTTGTGCCTGTTAATCAGGAGTAAGTCAATGACATACAGTGATTTATTGTTTAGAGGTTTTCTGCTGTGCTGTTACACACATCACATGATCATTTCCTCTGTTTAGGGCTCATTGGTATTTAGTCGTCATTTGCTTCCCTGGACTGAACGAGCCAAAACAAGAGATCTGGACTCCAGATTCTAAATCTGTGAAGAACCACAGTGGGTCAGGAGAGTTACAGCATCAAGATGAGGCTCAGGGATGTAAAAGTCCAAATAATAACACTGAGGCATCGCTTGGATCAAACTCCAGTGAAAATCCAGAAAGGGGTATGTGTGTAAATTCTGTTCTGATGTGAGAATTGTGTGCAAAGGTCAAAGATTTATAGAAAAGCATTAATAAAGAAAGGACTACATTGTATATTGTGATTTTATCATCAGTGGAAAGAAGGTTTTTAATGGTTTGTCTCATTTATTTTAGAAAATTCTCAAGAACAAGTTACCAAAGACACATTACCTGGTCCAGTGGTAAGAGAAAATAACTTGTCCACATATTTAAATGACACTCTACATGATGTATTTGTGTTTTAAGTTTTTTTTTTTCAGTACCATTAATTCCAGTAATGTGTGTTCACTTTTAATCTTAGTTTTACGTTTAGTTTCAGTTTTTATGCTGTTTTTTCATATACTCAAAGCATTTTGGGCTTTTTGTCTGTTGTAAGTCCTATATGTATTAAAAGATTTTATTGTCTTTTTTTGTAGAATTGCACTGAGCAAACATGCCTGAGGAAGACTATTTGCAAAAGGTGATAACAAAAGTACACACAGATACCAGGTTCTGAGTTGCTACAGTTTGCTGCAGCACTGAGAGCTGCTTCTGTTTTTTTTTCAGTAAGACTTTCATGTTGTTGGTCCATCATGCGTGGACTGTGCATATGCTGGATTTGTACATTGACTGACTGATACATCATGTCTCCATAGGCCATGTATTCTTGTCATGGATTCCCTCAAACGTTCTCTTCATGAGCGTGTCTTCAAACTTTTGCGAGAGTAAGTAGTACAATTTCCTTCTGTCTCAAAATGTATGCAGATGCTAGGAAATGTGTGAAACGTGATACATTTTTCTTTCAGCTACTTGTTGTCAGAGTGGGAAGCCCGTCGTGGCTCCTCGAAGGACTTTGGTCCAGATCAGATGAAAAGCTCACACTGTCAAGTTCCCCTTCAGGACAACAACAGCGATTGTGGACTTTACCTGCTGCAATATGTTGAGAGTTTTTTGAAGGTAAACGTCCCCTGCGTCTCATTTTAGAGCTTAAATAGTAAGACATGTTTTTTTAATACATGTACTGAGTAATGGGAAACAAATTCTTTTTTTTTCTGTTTTCAGGACCCTGTTGTTCATTTCGACCTCCCTTTACAACTAAAACGTTGGTTCCCCCGTCAGCAGGTGCGAAGGAAACGAGATGAAATCAGAGATCTGGTGCTCAAACTTTATCGACATCAAAACCTGGACAATAAAAGATAGATGCCAGAGCCCGCT